>PVJC01008249.1:0-49027 GCA_004026665.1 Murina feae | reverse complement strand
GCCTGCTCCAAGCCTCCACAGTGTGCCTGGGGGCAGGTCCCCAGCAGGTAGACACACACAGGAGGACTGCTCTGAGCCTCAGATGCAACTGGGGGCAGGTCCCCAGTGGCCACACACACACACACACACACACACACACAAAAGGCGCCTGGCAGACTGGGGCCATCATAGGACATCCACTGAGGGGTCCCAGACTGTGAGAGGGCACGGGCCGGACTGAGGGACTCCCTCCACCCCGAGTGCACAAATTTTTGTGCACCGGGCCCCTAGTATTTATATAATGTACATTCATACAAAATTCCATAATACAAACAATACCAAACTGCATTTGTTAACATTTACATGCTTCTTAAAAAAAAGTGAGATTCTCTGAGTAGCACTCACTGGTTTCATACTTAGGGAAAACAATCAGCAAGGTTGACTTCTAGAATTTCAAACAACTTCATATTTTATTCTGTTTTTTATTTGCTCTGCCAAAAGTAGTAATTACTCATTGGCTTCCTAGTTTTCAGCCTGCAGGGACAGTTTTTTAACATGCAAATACAATTATTATCCACGTCTTAGGTTCTAACATTGGACTACATGCTATACGGAACAACTTTTTAAAAAAATATTTTTTTATTCATTTCAGAGAGGAAGGAGAGAGAGAAACACCAACGACAAGAGAGAATCATTGATCAGCTGCCGCCTGCACACCCTTTACTGGGGATTGAGCCCGCAGCCCGGGCATGTGCCCTTGACCGGAATCAAACCAGGGAACCATTCAGTCCGCAGGCAGATGCTCTAGCTTCTGAGCCAAACCAACTTTTAAAACGAGCTGTGTATATGCTGAATATGATCCATTGCTACATTTTACATTTCAAAATAAGTTATATTGAAAATTCTCTGGGAAAAGGACATCCCTATATCATTTTATTGTTAGAGGTTAAGTCTTTTTTTTTTTAAATCATAGAGATTACCATCTTCTGCCTAGAATTCAGAAAACTGAAAAGGCTGTCTTTTCCACACTAACAATGAAAAAAACAGCAGTGCCAATTGTATTATTTTCTTGAACCCATCAGAGATGTGAGGTTACAGAATAAACAACAAAGCTGAATTCTTTGAGAAAATAGACACTTTCAAAGTGAGATGTGGCATGATCTTTGACCCGCCTATGGCAGAGTACCAGAGGAAGACGGGGCTACCATACAAGTGGTTAAAAAGACTTCAACTAAAATATTTGACAATTTGTTAAAGGCCAAGTGTGGTCTGGCATGAGATTATAGAGCTCCTGAGAGCTATTAGTGCAAAGTGAGATGGTATATACTTGAAGGAACTTCTCCAGAGACGTATCCAGGAGTGGAAGAGAAAGATTGTGAGCAGGGCACAATATTTGAGAAAACATCCCTCGGTGGTTTAAAGCAATCAATGTAATGCACCATGTCCACAGACTAAAGAAGCAAAACAATATAATCATCTCAATAAATGCAAAAGAATTGGACAAAATTCAACATCCATTTATGATAAAAACTCTCAGAAGACTAGAGAAAGGAATTTCCTCTATCTGATAAAGGGTATCTGAAAAAAAAAAAAAAACACCTTCCAAATAGCATAATAATGATGAAAGACTGAGTAATATCCTCACAATTACAATGAAAGGCAAGGATGTCTGTTCTTACCACTCTTTTTAAACATATTATTTTAGGTCCTAGCCAATATGGTGAGGCCTAACATACAGATATGCATACATACATACATACATACATACATATATACATACATATGCATATACATATATAAATGGCATACAGATTGGCTATAAAAAAAGTAAAATTATTTACAGACAACAACATTCCTATATTTAGATATCCAATACAATCTACAAAAGGCTAAAAGAACTAATAAGTGAGTTTATCCAGGTCACAGGATAAAAGGTTAATAGAGAAAAATCAATTGTATTTTTAAAAAGTAGCTTTACAGTGGAGGAATCTGGCAAACACTACCTCTGCCAACTGATCAAGCCATATTCATCAACAGTGATAAGCCATATTCATAGCATGTACTCCGGGTTGCAGGCTCTTTCCCTGGAAGGAGGCATGCAGGAAGCAGCCAATCAATGTTTCCTTCTCACATCAACGTTTGTCTCTCTCCCTCTCCCTCTCTCTCTAAAAAAAAATCAGTAAAAATACCTTTTACTTATTTAAAATATATTTTACTGATTTTTTTACAGACAGGAAGGGAGAGGAATAAAGATTTAGAAACATCTATGAGAGAGAAACATCAATCAGCTGTCTCTTGCACACCCCCCAATGGGGATGTGTCTGCAACCAAGGTACATGCCCTTGACCTCAATCAAACTTGGGACCCTTCAGTCCTCAGGCCGATGCTCTATCCATTGAGCCAAATCAGTTAGGGCTAAAAAAAAGTCTTCAAAAAAAAAGAGTTAGGCATATAGTGATGAACAAGAGGAATATTGTTATTGTGTGTATCTCCTGCTTTCACAGAACTTAAGAGGCTCAGAGCAGAATGTGTATCTTGAATTGCAGTCTAACATGATAAGCACTGGGTTGATATATGAAGACATGAAATGGATATACAATGCAGGTTTGGTGGAGTCAGTCAAGCCTTTTCAAAGTGATTTCTAAGTTGAGTTATGGAGGGTGACTAGAAATCACCCCAGGAAGTGAGAATAGAGGAGGGAAGTATTTCAGACAGAAAGAGCACTGTCTGAAAAGGTCCAAAGTGGGAGACAAGTGCATTCGGTCACCTGAAAGGTCCTTATTATAGCAGCATATACAGTGAGGTGGTTGCTGAGAGATTAAACTAGAAATCTATATGGGGATAAAGTCATGTAGAGCTTAATATACTATATTAAAGGTTTTTGTCTCTCCCAGTTTTACACAATTATATTAATTTTTAATTAATATACATGAGTTTTGTGTGCATGCAGATTGGGGAAAATTTACACAGTTTTCTTTTTTAAAAAACATATTTTATTGATTTTTTACAGAGAGTAAGGGAGAGGGATAGAGAGTTAGAAACATCGATGAGAGAGAAACATCAATCAGCTGTCTCCTGTACGTCCCCTACTGTGGATGTGCCCGCAACCAAGGTACATGCCCTTGACCGGAATCGAACCTGGGACCCTTCAGTCCACAGGCCGACACTCTATCCACTGAGCCAAACAGGTTAGGGCAATTTACACAGTTTTCAATCTGGTTAGACCTTGAAATTAATCTCTTAGAAGTTCCCAAAGGCCTGGTTCCTTTACACACATTTCTTCCAAACACACCTTATATTTTACAGAATTAGCTATTCCTCTTCCCCAACCTTCCTCATTCAAGCATACTGTCTCACAACTGGCTGATCATAGAATTCACATTGGTAAAGGCTGATGCCTTAATCCTAGACTATTGTTTTTCTACCCGTTTTTGTTTCTTTGTTTCCGATTGAGAAACCTGATTTACTGTTATAATTGTGTTTACTTAATTTCTGCAGAGAATAAAATAAATTGCTAAATAGAATACAGCAGAGCCAAAAAAACCCCACCACATTTCATATAGTATTTTTTTTTACTTTAAAGTATTCCGAGTGCTATATTTTTTTCTAAGAAAATTTTTCTCTAAGAGTCATAATCATCAGAGTCCCTGACATTCAGTCAATATGATAAACAAAAGGTTATGGTGACTTTTTTGTAAAAAAAAAAATTAAGTGATAGACATGAGACAGAGAAGGTCAGTTTTGATTGTGATGCCTGAATTGTCTATCATGGTTGATGTAAGTTTTTCTTCATAGCCAATATTGAGACAGAGAAAAATTAAATTGGGTGGATGGCTGAGATTTTCCAAGTAATGGTTTTTACTGTCATATTTATAATATTTAATATTTCAATTGGGCAGCTACTAATCATGGTGCCTTTATTAACTACATTGTTTTTTATAATAAAACTAGAGGTGCAATGCATGAAATTCGTGCAAGGGGCTCGGCCCTCGCAACCCTGGCTGCCTCAGTTGGTCCTCACAGCCCCAGCTTCTTCTGGAAGGTCGTCCTGATGGTCATCCAGAAGGTCATCCAGATGGTTGTTGTGCTGTTCGGTCTAATTAGCATGTTAGCTCTTTATTATACAGGATTGGGAAAAATACTATTTATTGTGAAATAAATAAATTAGCAGTATTAACAGTATAATATATTCATTCATTGTTATCATTACTCAATAGACATTTATTGAGCTCATACTATTTGCCATGTGATAAATACCGAGGATTTAAAGGTAAGACATTATTCATTAATTCATGGTTTCAATCCAAGACAAGGTTCAGAGACAATTATGTTAGCAAAACAATAAATGTGAAAATTTTGAATTTAATAAAAAAAAAGATGTTATTTCAAAAGTCTTCGGGAAGTAAGCCAGGTTAGTACTAGGACTGTTTGCTGGTATATATCCTAAGAATCAGCTTATAGTGGAAACAAAAAAATGCAGGTACAGTGATTGCTACTTACCCTGTGAGTTATCCAAGCTGACAGCTGGTGTCTTCTTGAACCAATAAGAACATTTCAACTCTACTAAGCACATGGTAAATTTTTTTGACATTTTATAGATACTATTTTTACAAAATAGCATTTTTATTTTTATGACAGGATGCAAAAAAATTATTTTTCAAACCAAAAAGATTTTATGAATTGGATCCAAGGGCTTAAAATGATACTGACAAGGAGAGCCAAAATAGGATTTTGGAATTACCCTTTATTATCAATATACTTCTCAATCTATTTCTCTTGTGCCACCTGTAGGGGTGTTGACAGAATTAATTCTAATACAGCATCATTGCCAAAAATTGGCATTTCTGCCTATTTATAAATGCCTCACATGAGAAGAGAATACAACCTGCTTGATTCTGATAATATTTTTCTCTTCTGTAAAATTTATATGGTTTAATTAAATTTTGATTTTTTTAAGCACTACCCACACCATAAATATTTTCTGCAATTTTGTAAGTTATTTAGACTAGTATCATTTTTTGTAATTTTAGTGACCTTATTTATTAAAGTCATCAAATGAATCAGTTGCATGTATAGTTGCCCTATAGACCCAGCACATTAAACAGTACCAAAAGGGCTCTAATTCTACAAAGGAAAAGGCATTTAATTGCTATGCAGCTGTACATTGCATTTGTCATCTGTTATACAAATGGGAAGGGTGAGAACCCCAAAATATCCAGGACCTACCATTTATTCTTAATCATCATAATCACCATTAATCATCATTCATCAACTCCAAACACATATTCTCCATCCTTTTTGACATATGATATGGCATTACTAAATGTGTCATTTGTTCTTGAGTACTGACTAAAACTCTGTTGGTTTACAGAGAAAACTTGAAGGGAAATGGATCAGAGGGCACATGCATACATTTATTTTCTTTAGCATAAATAAATATTTGTTTAGATTCATACACGAGAAGTCATTATCTTCAAAAAGGCAAAAATAAATTTTTCCCTGAAAGAATTATCCTGTTTCGATACAATATGAAAACATAAGTTATATAACAATCACAATATAGTGATAGCATAGAAAAGTAAGGTGGGGAAGAGAAGTTATAGTATGCTGCATCATTTACCTCCTTTTTTATCTCAAGTGAGCCTGTAAAATTGATAATATAGTGCCAATATTTAGGATTTTATATACATGGGATTCTGAAAAGAGCATCGATAATTTGTAACTGTTGGAAATGAATATTTTTGTCATACAATATAATCCACAAAATTTATGCACTCCCAGGGGATTTTTTTTCACAACCTACACTGTGAATAGTAAAGCTCAATATTCAAGGGTATTGGATGAGACAACTAAGCAAGTAAGCCATGTCTGAAAGTGGATATCTTTCAACATTGCTTACTTTCAGTGCCTATATCCATTAATACTGATTGTCCTTCCTCTTTTCTCTTTATAGGAAATAAAACATAATATTGCAACTGTTTCAAAAAATAGCAAAATGGGAATTAGAAGAAAGAATACTAACAAGTTGTGAGTTCATCTGAAATACACTTGCAAAGAACTGGATCCCTGTTTAACTCTTTAGTCATTGTGAAAAGTCCTTTGGACTGTCCCAAGTTTGGCAAGCACTTTGTTACTGAAAAGGTACAGATATTTACAAATTTAAAGGTAGTGGACCCACTTTTAGGTTTACTCTTATAGTTTGGTTGTCTACATCACTCAGATCACTGCATTACTGAAGTTAATTCAAGTTGTCTAAAGAGTTTAATGTGCACAATCCAAATTTCAAAATTAAGTGACTAAAACTGATTTCATGGTGCTGCATATTTTGCAAACACAAGCCAAATGTTGGCCTCCATAAAGACAGAATCATAAATATACTAGAAGCCCAATGCATGAATTTGTGCATGGGTGGGATCCCTCTGGGTAGCCTGCAGGGATTGGGCCAAAAACCACAGTCCAATGCCTCCTACAGCTCCTACCTACTGCTCCTGCTCAACCTGGCCCCACTGTGTGGGCTTGCGTCCAATCAGTCCCAATCAGGAGAGGCTCATGCTGCCACAGCAGGCTCACCATCTATGAGCCCTGTGTGAGGTGAGTGGCCTGCAGGATTAGGCTGAAACTGACTCTCTGATATCCCCCAAGGGGTCCTGGATTGTGAGAGGGTGTAGGCCAGGCTGAGGGACCCCACTGGTGCATGATTGGCCTGGAAAGGGATCGAGGGAGAGCTCCAGGGTGTGTCTGGCCCATCTTGCTCAATCCCGACTGGCTGGGCCCCAGCATCAAGCTAATCTACCAGTCAGAGCATCTGTCCCATCGTGGTTAGTGCATGTCATAGCAAGAAGTTGAGCAACCTTAGCATATCATTAGCATATTATGCTTTGATTAGTTGTTCAGTTGTTCTGCCATTCAGTCTATTTGCATATTACCCTTTTATTATATAGGATTTGTCTTCCTTAAATGTAGCCTGGAAGATGAAGGTGCCATTGTATTCAGTGGCCAGAAGTTCTTAAACTTTTTGACCTCAGAACCTTTTACATGCTTACAATTACTGAGGAATTTTATTAATGTGAGTAATATTTATTTTTAATCTACTAAAAGTTAGAAATAAGAATTTAAAAAATTATTAATTCCTTACAGAACATTTCATCATAGAGCTGCAGAATATATATTCTTCTCAAGTGCACATGGGGCATTCTCAAGATAGACCACATGATAGAACAAAAACAAGTCTCTACAAGTTCATGAAAATTGAAATCATAGCAAGCATCTTTTCAAATCAAAATGGCATGAAGTTGAACATCAACTGCAATAAAAACATGCCCAAACAATTCAAACACATGAAGGTTAAATAACATATTAAACAGTGAATGGGTTACCAATGAAATCAAGGAAATATAAAAAAACTTCCTGGAAACCAATCCTTTACATAGATTACAAGGCATACGAACAGAAGTGCATATATGTTGTACAAGAAAGAAATGAGCTATAAAGCCATGAAAAGTCTTGGAGGAAACTTAAATGCATATTATTAAGTGAAATGGGCAATTTTGAAAAAGTCTACATACTGTATTATTACAATTCTATGATATTCTAGGAAAAAAACAAAACTATGTAGACAGTAAAAAGTTCAGTGGTTGCAAGGGACTAGGGGTGGGGAGGGATGAATAGACAGAAAACTTCCCCTACCTAGAGAAAGAAATAGACTTACTAGGTGTACTGGGACTGAGCAAGATGGGCTGGACACACCCTGGAGCCCTCACTTGGTCCCTCTCCAGCCCAGTCATGCACTGGTGGGGTCCCTCAGCCAGGACCCCTTGGGGGATGTCAGAGAGTCGGTTTCAGCCTGATCCTGCAGGCCACTCCCCTTGCACAGGGCTCATAGCTGGCGAGCCTGCTGTGGCAGCATGAGCCTCTCCTGATTGGGACTGATTGGACACAAGCCCGCACAGTGGGGCCAGGTTGAGCGGGAGCAATAGGTAAGAGCTGTAGGAGGCATTGGACTGTGGTTTTTGGCCCAATCCCTGCAGGCCACCGAGACGGACCACACCCATGCACAAATTCATGCATTGGGCCTCTAGTATATTTATGATTCTGTCTTCATGGAGGCCAACATTTGGCCTGTGTTTGCAAAATATGCAGCACCATGAAATCAGTTTTAGTCACTTAATTTTGAAATTTGGATTGTGCACATTAGATTGTGTACTGGTTAATAATGCAGATTTTTTAATAGGTGGATTTACATTTATTGATTGTAAAAGGACCAGAATGGTCCAGAAGACATGGCAAAGTAATTTTGCTTCATGATGACGTACCATCACACACTTCAAAACCAGTTAAAGACACATTAAAAGATCTTGCCTGGGAAGCATTAACCCACACCCGGTATTCACCAGACCTTGCTCCTTCAGATTACCACTTGTTCAGATTGATGGCACTCACACTTTCCAAGCAGCACTTCAAATTGAATGAAGAAGTGAAAAATTGGGTCTCTGAATGATTTGCCTCAAACAAGAAAAGTTCTATTGGGACGGTATCCACAAATTATCTAAAGATGGGGAAATGTGTAGCTAGCGATGGACATTAAATAAAGCACTTTTGATGTTTCTCTTGAAATTATCGTGTTTTCTTTGGATTACCAAATCCACCAGGTTTACCAGCTAACAGGTAATCCTCTTGGTTAACTGGTAATCTGCCTGGTTAACCAATTAACAGGTAATCTGCTTGTTAAACTGGTAATTTTCCTGGTTAACTGGTTAACAGGTAATCTGCCTGATTAACAGGTAATCTGCCTGGTTAACTGGTAATTCATTGGGCTAATTGGTAATCCACCTAGTTAACCAGTTAATAGGTAATTCACCTGGTAAACTGGTAATCTGCCTGGTTAACTGGTTAACATGTAATCTGCCTGGTTAACTGGTAATCTGTTTGGTTAACCAGTTAACAGGTAATCCACCTGATTACCTGGTTAACAGGTAACGGGATTTTATAATCAAAGAAAACACAATAATTTCAACAGAAATATCAAAAGTGCTTTATTCAAAGTAATGTCCATCACTAGCTACATATATTCCCCATCTTTAGGTAATTTGTGGATACGTCACAACAGAACTTTTCTTGTTTTGAGGCAGATCATTCACTTCTTCGTTCATTTTGAAGTGCTGCTTAGAAAGTGCGTATGCCATCAATTGGAACAAATGGTATTCTGAAGGAGCAAGGTCTGGTGAATAGAACTAGTGGGTTAATATTTCCCAAGCAAGATCTTTTAACTAGTTTTGAAGTGTGTGATGGTACATCATCATGAAGCAAAATTACTTTGCTGTGTCATCTGGACCATTCTGGTCATTTTAAAATCAAAGTGTGGTTCAAATTGATTATTTATTGTAGGTAGTTATCAGTATTAATGCTTTCACCTGGTTTTAGCAGCTCATAATACACCACACTTTCCTGATCCCACCAAACACAGAGCACTGTCTTCTTTCTGAAGCGATTTGGCCTTGCAGTCGATGTTGATGGTTGACCTAGATCAACCCATGATTTTGTGCATTTGGGATTCTCAAAATAAATCCACTTTTCATCTGCAGTCATGATTCAATGCAAAAAAGACTTTCTTTCGTGCCATTGAAGCAACATTTTACTGAAGACTTTTCGGTTTTCCATTTGTCTTTTGTTCAGTTGATGTGGCACCCAATTCCCTTCCTTTAACATCTTTCCCATTGCTTGTAAATGATCTGAAATTGTTTGCTGAGTAACGTTTAATGTTTCTGCAAGTTGTTTTTGAGTTTGACACACATCTTGTCCAATAATGCTTGTAATTGTTGGTCTTCAAACTTTTTCGGTTGACCTGGACATTCTTTGTCTTTCTCATCAAAACCATCACTTTTAAAGCGTTTAAACCAGCGTTCACATGTATCTTGTGATGGAGCATGTTCACCATAAGCTTCCTGAAATATATGATAACTTTCAGCAGCACTTTTCTTAAAAATAAAGTAATGAATTAAAACTTCCTGCAAATGTTCTTTTTTTTGGCATGAAATTCAACATTTTTAAGTATAAAAAATATCTATGATGTTAACACCTTCAGAAAACGTGACATGTGAAGTTTTGAAGCTTGTTGTCAATACGGCAAAATAGCATTCATATCAAATCGCATATATATCAACATATGTGTAATTCCATATATTGAAAGAAATCCACATTATTAACTGGTACACCTAGTACAATTCCAGGAAACACAGAGAGTCCCAAAGAAAATCAGATCAAGATTCATCATCATTAAGATGCTAAGGTTTAAAGACAAAGAGAGGGCCTTAAAAGCAGCAAGAGAAAAGCAGTTAGTTACCTGCAAGGGAGTGCCCATAAGACTGTCAGCTGAGCCTTGGCTGGTTTGACTCAGTGGATAGAGTGCTGGCCTGTGGACAGACAGGTCTTGAGTTCGATTCTGGTGAAGGGCACATGTCCAGGTTGCGGGCTCAGTCCCCAGTAGGGGGTATGCAGGATGCAGCCAATTAATGATTCTCTCTCATCATTGATGTTTCTATTTCTCTCTCCCTCCCCCTTCCTCTCTGAAATCAGTAAAAAATATAAATTAAAAAAAGTCTGTCAGCTGATTTCTCAACAGAAACATTGCAGGACAAAGAGAAGTGGCAAGAAACATTCAAAGTGATGAGAAGCAAGGACATATAACTAAGATTACTCTACCTAGCGAAGCTATCATTTAGAGTTGCAAGGCATTTAAAGAGTTTCCCAGATGAGAAAAAGCTAAAGGAGTTCATCACCATCAAACCAGTATGACAAAATGTTAAAAGATCTTCTTTAAAAAAAAAGATGAAAAACATGAACAATAAAATGGCAATGAATGCATATTTATCAATAACTGAATCTGAAATCAAAATACAAACAAACTCAAAGATACACAGAATATTTTGACAGTAGCAAAATGGGCGGGCAGTTGGGAGTATGGGTGAAAAAGGTAAGGAGATTTAGAGGTAAAAATTGGTATATTTACACAATGGAAACTATGCAACTATAACAATAAGGATCTCTTACCCTTAGAGACAGCATGGAGGGACCTGGATAATATTACGCTAAGCAAAATAAGGCACTTAGGGAGACAAGAATCACATGATTTCACTTATATATGGAATTTGTGAACAAAATAAAGTGACAAATAAAAAGACCCAGAGACATTGAAGCCTGCAACAGACTGATATATTTCAGAGGGAAGAAAGGTGGATGGGAAAAGATTAGCCAGTGAAGTTATATGCATATATGCATAGCCCATGGAATAGACAATAGTGTGGTGAAGACCTGGTGAGGGGGTAGGAGCAGAGTGGAGGAGTCAATGGGGGTGAATTGTGGGACATCTGTAACATTTTCAACAATAAATTTTTAAAAAATTAATTCCTTTTAAAATAAAAAATAAACCCCTTGCATGTTAAAATAGCATTTTATAATTAGTAACTATTGTCCAAAGCAAAAAGAAAATCATAAGAAGAGTGAAAGTTATTGTATAATTTTATATTTTTGCAAATATTCTAACTATCTTGCTTAATGGTAGACCACTGGACATCTGCTTCTGTACTCAGTCTGATTGAGACATCACACACCATATAACCTGTGGAAAACATCACTATACACATGAAAGAGACTAGAAGTATTAAAAACAGCCCAGCCCGGTATAGCTCAGTGGATTGAGCATCATTCCATGGACCAAGAGGTCAATGGTCTCAATCCCTGTCAAGGCACATGGCCAGATGGTGGGCTGGATCCCCAGTAGGAGGCAGCTGATCGATGTTTCATTCTCACATTGATGTTTCTTTATTTCTCCATTCCTCTCTATCTGAAAAAAATCAATAAAGATACATATTTTTTAAATAATTCATTTTTTAAAAAAAGAAGTGACAAAAACAGTGACTGTCTTACCATTAC
This sequence comes from Murina feae, assembly GCA_004026665.1. Classification (NCBI taxonomy): domain Eukaryota; kingdom Metazoa; phylum Chordata; class Mammalia; order Chiroptera; family Vespertilionidae; genus Murina; species Murina feae. The sequence goes on along the minus strand of PVJC01008249.1, from coordinate 37,120 downwards.
TCTGAAAATATTTGACTTTGTAAACCCTGAAAGGTTCTCAGTGACATCAGGCATTTCCTGGAACATATTTTAAGAACTACTGTAATTGGGCTATTAAATCAGTTGTACTATATATAGAAACTTTAAGTGTGTCTCTTTAGGGAGAGGGTCTGGGATAGACAAAGGTTAAGGTATTTTTCTTCACACTGAAAGTTTTTGTTTGACTTCTTGTCATTGTGGAACAGTTATACTTGTAACCCACTTTCTTCTGATTTAAACGCCTGGATAAAACTATATGGGGATTTCCTTAAAATAGATTTGAGGTTATCTATCTTGGGATGGGCTGAGTGACCCTGAATTGACTTTAAATGTTCATATATTTAAGGTAGATACCCAGTGAAGGGTTTTTAGCAACAACTTAGGAATCTTCCATAAATCTGTGATACTTTAGATTTTATATATTTCTTAGTATACTAACTATTCTTGACCCTATTCTTTTTCTGTTTTTCTTTTTCCTTTGTCTTGATATATCTACACTGAGTGGCCATATTATTATGACCACCTGACGTTTGTAGGCAAATTAGCTATATTTCGTGCTGAAGTTGCTAGAGGGTCAGACCATTATAAATAGGGAATCAGGTTGCTTACCACAACAGTAGAAATTATCTTTTTCTGATGATATGGGTAAATAAAGCAATTTAACAGCCTTTGAACATGGGATGTATACACACACACACACACACACACACACACACACACAGACACTAGGGGCCTGGTGCATGAAATTTGTACAGTGGGAAGGGGGGTTTTCAACCAAGCCTGCCTCTTCTCACATATTGGAAGCCCTCAGGGGATGTCCTACTGATGGCTTAGGCCCGCTCTTGGCTCCCCTTGGAGAGTGGGCTTAAGCCGCAGTCTGGTCTCCCTTTGTGGGAGGCAACCAGGCTAACCAGGGGAAACCACCAGCCCCATCACCTCGCTGCTGCAGCCACTGCCAGTCACTGCAGCCACCAAGGTATTTTCATCAAGACGGACTCCAGTCCCTTCACCATGAAGAAATGACAACTTTCTTTAGTCATTTTCAAGATGTGTCTTTCATAGGATATGACATTTCTTTCTTTCTTTCTTTCTTTTTTATCCTCACATGAGGATATGTTTCCATTGATTTTTAGAGAATGTGGAAGAGAAGGGAAAAACAGAGAGAAACATCAAAGTGAGAGGAACACTATGATTGGCTGCCTCCTGCATATGCCCTGACCTGGGCCCCGGCCAGGGAGGAGCCTGCAACCTAGGTACATGCCCTTGGTCAGAATTGAACCCAGACTCTGCCGTGGGCAGGCTGAGGCATTATGCACTGAGCCAAACTGGCTAGGGGAGGATATGACATTTCTTAGCCCTCCAGCATTGGACCTTCATTTTTTTCTCCAGGATTGTGGTGGAAAAACCCTATATTGCCTTTTTTGATTCTTATTATCCAAGTTACTAAGAATATTACCAGTGGTGGCATACAGGAAACTTAACCAATGAGTGGTAAGAAAATGTGTTTCCTCTGTAGTTCACTCCTATTGGCAGCTCTGCCCCTGCCCCTCCAATCCCAGCTCCACCCCTTCCCAGGCCTATAATCTCTGGCCGAGGCTGCAGGCCTGGGCAGAAGACCCCCAAGTCCCTCCGATTGCTGGCATCACAGAGCCTAGGCCTCTTTGATCACTGGCTCTGATCCTGCCTCCTGCCATCGCTGGCTCTACTCTTGCCCCACTACAGCCTCTGGCCAAGGCTACAGGCCTGGGCAGAGGACCCCCAGACATCTGTGATCACCAGCTCCACCCTTGCCCCACTGCAGCCTCTGGCCAAGGCTACATGCCTGGGCAGAGGATCCCCAGACCCCTGCTTTACTGGCTCCACCGGTGCCCAGACCTCTGTGATTGCAGGCTCTGTCCCTGCCCCTCCAATCGCTGGCTCTGTGGACCCCAAGCCCCTGCGATCTCCCACCTTGCCCTTGCCCAGGCCTGAGGCCTCTGGCCCAGGCCTTATGCCTGGATAGGGCACCCTCATACCCCTCCGATTACCGGCTCTGACCCTGTACCCTGCCATCACTGGCTCCACCCTTGCCAATGCCTAAGGCCTCTGGTGAAGGTCTCTGGCCTGGGCAGGGGACCCCCAGACTCCTCTGATTGCCTGTTCTGCCCCTCGGGCCCCCTGCCTCCCCCACCACCTGCCTGGCTAACAGGCCTGACCACTTCAGTGGCAGGGCTGAGCTGGACTGGGTGCTGCCATCTTGTGGCTGTGGGGGTGGCCATCTTTGTGACAAAGTGACACCTAATTTGCATATTACTCTTTTATTAGATAGGGTATATATTATATATATTATATATATTATATATATTTCAAACATTTTTCAGTACAGGTAGTTCTATCAAGTGGCTCTTTTTGGAACAAAGAAGAATGTAAACAAATATTTGAATATATAAATAATCACTTCAGCAATTACTTGATGCACTTATTATATATTTAATTTGTGCTTCCTACTAATCAAAACCACTCAAGTGCCAGAGTACAATCCTAATAACTTTATTTACCCCAAAATTTTAGAAAAAGCATCATTGCCCAGAGAAGGAATATAAAAGCCTATCTTCCATATCAAACAGAAAAATAGCAGTTTACACTTATACTTCAAATGGTTGAAAGATGCATTTAATAAACACTAGAAAGATGCACAGAAAACTGCATTTTGTGTGCCTGAAGAGATTATCTCAAATCTACTTTTACGCAAACCCAAAATACTTGACAGTGAAAGTTGCACTAAGTTTTCTTTTCTTATTTTGATGATTTCTACACTACTTGACAAGCCAAATATTGATGTGAAAAAAATAGTTATATGTTTGTGATTGACATTCGTTCTATTTGAAATAATATTCTAAGTGGGTTTTCTTCTAGCTATATATGCTTATGATTCCTTTATTTAATGATTTTGATTGTAAGACTTGGGTCTTGGAATTTGATATCTTTAATTTTTACTTTGCATGGCAAAGTTATACAGAAGAATTCAGACCTCAAATTACTTATGTGACTGAATAAATGTGACTTGTCCAGGAACAATGACAAGATTCTTGCCTTTCAGTACTCAAACTTAGTATTTCAATGATCTAGCTAAGAAATTATTTGCCAGATAATTAGAAAGGCTTTTATGTAACATGATGATATTTGTTCCCAGGAGATCAACCAGCTGACTGGGAAGTGACTATCATTATTTTGTAGAAATATCAGAGGTCTTGGATTCGGAAAAACTGTATTTTAGTTATGGTTTTGGTGGTAAAATGCAATGATTAGCACTAAAGAGTCAAGCATTTCTAAGGGAGGTTCTGCAGGTTTTGGAGTATTGATATAAAAGGTTAGGTTCCTCCTGGAGCAAATCCTGACACAAGGATTTGGATGCAAGTAGTTTATTGGGAAGGTGACCCTGGAAACACCTGTTGGGGAGGGGAGACCTGGAGTAGGTGAGAAAAGAAGAACAATAAAGATTGTGTTATTGATCAGTATACTCCCCTGAGTAACCAGGGTGCAATCTCTCTGAGGAACTCTGGGATGCTGTACAGAATGTCCCTTAGAGCCCTAACTGGTTTGGCTCAGTGGATAGAGCATTGGCCTGCGGACTCAAGGGTCCCAGGTTCGATTCTGTACCTTGGTTGTGGGCACATCCCCAGTGGGAGATGTGTAGGAGGCAGCTGATCGGTGTTTCTCTCTAATAAATGTTTCTAACTCTCTATCTCTCTCCCTTCCTCTCTGTAAAAAATCAATAAAATATACTTTTAAAAAAGAATGTCCCTTAGAGATTTCACACCTGAGGTCAAGGAAGGATATATATTTACCTCCAAATGCCATATGCTGTTGGTTGAGGGCTGCTTTTAGGGGAATCAACCCATCAGAGTACTGGCCTGACCCACACACGGGCTGTGGGTTTGCAGGTGATTCCAACAGGATGCTGTAGTCTTTTACTAGAATTGTGAGCAACAAGGGAATATGGGCAAAGTATCAACACATCTGCTACAGGAGGAAAAAGAAAACACCAGTGAATGTGACCTACGGATTCAGTCTTTCCCCAGGCTCCCCAGGTTCCTGCAATGCATTGCCTTACCATTTAGTGTTTCCCTAATCACAGGACTTATTACACTTTTTATTTTGCCTGTTTAATTTTGTATCTTCTACACTAGTTGTATGAGGTCATGCATTATGTCAATCATATAATGCATCAGTGGCTAGCACAGTACATTAGCATAGTGGGTCTGGAATAATTATTTGTTGAATGAGTTAAGTCATGAATGTATGGAAGTTAAATTTCACTAATAGTCTATTAGAAACAAGTCAAAGGACCAAGATTGCATTTTACTTATATGTGCTTTTAGAGCTTTTACATAATTTTAGTTACTCACTAAATGCTTTCTTGATTGAATTGGGAAAAGATGGCTTAGATCCCATTATAAAATTATCTCAGAATAATAACAATAAGTTAAATGCTGAGCTTATTTTATATTTGTGGTGTATAGATGTTTAATCTCATATGGAAAAGATATATGGTAGGTTATATTTAGTGAGGTTTTTGTTAACTATGAATGGAAAATTCTGACATTTTATTTAGTAATGTCAATTTCTACTCACACAAATTCTCATAATTTGAAAAATAATCAGTGTATACTTCCCATCACTACACACATGGGCATCACTCTAATAATTATGAAACTAACTCTTCTGAAAAGTAGTATAAATATCAGAATCTTCTCTAAATTAAAATCAAGTATTAGGAGCTCTCTTGCAATCCACGATTCTTCTTCCTTTATTTTGGACAGCATCATTACATAGCATGACATTCTTAGAAAGTTTCATTAGCTGAGGCAAATTATGCAATTTCTATTGATATATTGAAAAAGAGACCCATTTCCCCATGTGACAATGGCAGAAATAGCCTCTTTTCAAATATTTCAAGGAACTAAAACCAGAATTGACATTTCTTCTCTGTTTACATACCAAATTCCATCACACTACTTTGGCTAAAACATTTTTAAAAATGAGCTCATCTACAAAATGGAGATAGAGATAACATACCATATAGTACCAATATAAAATCTGCATAATATAAAAATAAAACCTTGTTGCCTTAACCTATTTGGCTCAGTGGATAAAGCGTCAGCCTGCAGACTGAAGGGTCCTGGGTTTGATTCCGGTCAAGGGCATGTACCTTGGTTATGGGCACATCCCCAGTAGGGGGTGTGCAGGAGGCAGCTGATTGATGTTTCTCTCTCATTGCTGTTTCTAACTCTCTATCCCTCTCCCTTCCTCTCTGTAAAAAATCAGTAAAATATATTTTTAAAAAATAAAATAAAAACTTGCACATAGGGCTTAACACCATCATCTGTAATGAAGAATTAATATTAAGAGCAAATTTCCCATTCTTAGTTTGATAGTCATTAAATAAACATATGATTAGTAATTAAAGGTAGCTATCACCATTCTTTACAAAAATCCTATATATATATAAGAAAGAAATCAACAGTATGGAAGAATAAAAGGGAAATGCACTAAATACAGAAATACATACGGAGCTGAATGACAATGAGAAATTAGTAGAGATTGCTAAAACATTTTTTTAAATGTGTATCAGGAGACAGTAGCATGCATGCCTCTGGTGGGATACAATTTTGAATGCCATAATTGTATTAGTAATGCAAAGGGAACAGCAGTATGCCTGTTCCACCCTAAACTCTCAATATAGATTAGTTGAGTACTACCCTAAGAGGAGAAAACCAGAACACTGGAATTCACCAACTTGGATTTTTTTTTCAAACAGCTAAAGAATTGTCCAAACTAAATAGGTCTGGACACAGTGTGGAAAATATAATGGTAAAGAACAACAGGTATATAAGCCAGTCAGAGAATGATAAATATCATATGATCTCCCTCATTTATGGAATATAATGAACAACACAAACTGATGAACAAAAATAGATCCAGAGACAGAGAAGCATCAATCAGACCATCAAACCTCAGAGGGAAGGTAGGGGATGGTGGAGGAAAGAGGGAGAGATCAACCAAAGGACTTGTATGCATGCATATAAGCCTAACCAATGGACACGGACACCAGGGGGGGTGAGGGCATGAGTGGGGGTTGGGGGAGGTAATGGGGGGATAAGGACACATACATAATGCCTTAATCAATAAAAAAATTAATAAAAAAGAATGACAAGTATGAATTTTTAAATGAGGTTTGGCCATATTTTTAAAATGAAGAGAAGGCTACATTTAATTTCTCCTTTGGTTGCTCCCCGCCCCTTGCCCCCCGGCCATTTCCCTTTCCTTTCCTCATGGGCATTCTCAGAATGTACTTGCTCTAACCCCGTGTTCTCTGGGCTCTGAGTTTTCCTAGACAGGCTACTGGGCTCAAGTGCTAGAAAAGAAGGGAGTTCGGGATCCAAGAGGCTCTCTCACCCTTAATTCTACCAGGGTAGCTCCTCTTTTATTTGTTTATATATAGTTTGGTGTAAAATCTCATTTAAAGTGTTTCAACATCAGAAAACAAATATATGAGGAACCTATTCTAAAGGGAGAAGGATCTTAGTTTCAAAGTTAATATTTCTCCCATGGACATATAACCTTGGTCTAGACATATACAGCTATTTCCAATGAACTCTAAGACTTTATGAGCCTTGGTTCCCTCATCTGCAAAATCAGAATAATGCCGATTTGGGGGTGGTTTGGAGAAGATTGGATTGTATTAAAAGGTCTTAGTGCAAAAGGCCTAGTCCACGGCCTCAAAACTATTATTTACTGTCAGGAAATCAAACCACACTGAACACTCTCAACTATATCTACACTGCTTTGAATATCTTCTTTATGCTTTTCATTTCTTAAAGGAACACATTGCAATAATTAACTGTAAACAGGTGTAAAACATGAATAGCATAGAAGACCAATTAGCATAAAGCATCATCATATCCCTGATTGTTGACCAATTCTAACCAACAGTTCTTGATCTTAGAATTTACTTTGCTGTTTGCATCAGTTTCTTCGTTCCTACCTATTTTGGCCACTGGCCTTATTTGAACTTCTCTGCCTCAGTCCCATATTTCCTGTAACAATACTTTCATAATCTCAGTTCTGCAATTTCCTCAGTGCTGGTGGTATAGTCCTCTTATGAGTCGTGTCATTTGGGCTTTTGATATGTGTCCAGGTCTCTCACTTGGTGGAGTAATATGTCAAAGGCTATCTATCTCAGCTAAGTGACCTAGTACTCTCAGGGTATCTGAAAAATATATAACTTCCTGACCTAGCCAGTTTGACTCAAAAGATAGAGTGTCAGCCCACGAACTGAAGGCTCCTAGGTTTGATTCTGGTCAAGGCACATACCTCAGTTGCAGGCTCCATTCCCGATCCTCATCCCTGGTCAGGGCACATGTGAAAGGCAATCAATCAATGTGTTGTACTCACACCAATCTCTCTCTCTCTCTCTCTCTCTCTCTCTCTCTCTCTCTCTCTCTCTCCCCCTCTCTCCCCCCGCCTTTCCTTCCACTCTTTCTAAAAAATAAAACAAAGGGGAAAATATCCTCGGGTGAGGATTAACAGTAACAAAAATAGAACTTCCTTTCTCCTTTTGTTCTTTCTTTTTTTCTAACTTTAAACAAAAGTAAATTGAGAACCTACTACATAGCTGACACTTTGGAGGATACTGAAGATATAAATAATGAATTAAATTAGATATGACTTCTGTTTGCATGGAGTATATTTCAAGTGCAGGAAATGAGCAATAGACATCAAATATCCACACAAAGAATTCCAAAACATCAACTGGGCATGTGCTAAGTGTTGTGTGGGTCTTTAACAGAAATATTTGCTCTTGTGAGGAATCCCTGGAAAAGTGCCAAGAAAGTTGGGATTAGAAAGTTAAGTAGGAACTTTCTTGTGAAAAGTAGAAGAATTAAAACACACTGCCTAGAGAAAAATTAATAAAGACCTTATGGTGGGCAGGAGTTAAGTAACTGAATATTTTGAAAGGGACATTGTAACAGTGATATAAATAATGACTAAGGAACTAAGTATATGAGAGAAGAAAATTTAAGAGGCCATTAAGAGGACGTGTTTGTGTTTCAGGATCAAAGCTCACACTTTGCCCTAAGACTCATGCACACAAAAATAAGAGTCATATGGGATTTAGTCTCAAATTTTTTGAGTGTTTTATAGACCTTGCATGAAACCCACAGTTTTTGTCAATGTCAAATGCAGTGACAGCAGAACCAGCAGTTGCAGTTGCACAAAATGAGGTCTAATGGATGTTTATTAAAGGAAATCCATTAACTGTGAAAACTCTAGATATGTCATTTTATAGACCAGGAAACTGGGGCCCAAAGAACTTAAGAAATTTGCACCAATATTCTGCCTAAATAAATAATTTTTTAAATTCATAAGCAATTAATGTATACCTGTTTTATGCTAGTCACAATTTAAATACTGGGAATTCAATACTACACAAAGGAGAAATAATCACTGTGCTCATAAAACTCATAGAATGAAAAAAAAATCCTCATCTTAGCCTGTTTGGCTCAGTGGATAGAGCATCGGCCTATGGACCAAAGGGTCCCAGGTTTGATTCTGGCCAAGGGCATGTACCTTGATTACAGGCTCTTCTCTGGTCTGTGACCTGGTCAGGGTTCATGCAAGAGGCAACCAATTGATGTGTCTCTCTCACTATGATGTTTCTTTCTGCCTTCCCCTCTCTCTCCCACTCTCCCTAAAATATCAATGGAAAAATATCCTCAGATAATGATTAACAACAACAAAAAATCTTCATAGTATGATGAAGAACCCTGAAAAAATGCAATTTGAAAGGTCTATAACATGGAAAGTACAAGTTGTAATGTATGTGATGTGCACTTATTAAATAAACATGGAAAATAATCGTCTTCACCTAGGGAAGACTTCCTGGATGAAGTAGCATCCACTTTGAGATAGGGCAGACAGAGCAGTATAAATCAGGCAAGAGATGTTTGGAATGGGAATATTTCAATCAGAGAGAATAAGACAGGAGGAAGGCAAGAATAGTTGAGAGGAAGAAATAAGATGGTATTGAGAAATAAGATGGAAGAGATAAACAGCCAAACCATTCAGAAATTTATTAGCCATGGTAAGGAGTACGTGTTACTCCTAAGAACACAGAAAATTCAGTACATATCCTATATAATAAAAGGGTAGTATGCAAATTGTCCCCTCGACAGAGAGTTTGTCCAGGAGTTCTACCAGGGGGCAGGGAGGGAGGCCTTGGCCAGCAGCTGGCAGCCACTAGGGAGTGTACCAGTGCACGGATTTCATGCACTGGGCCTCTAGTAAGAGTAATAAGACCAGATTTGTACTTTAGAAGGACCCCTCTGGCAGCCATGGGTTAGAGGGTTGGGATATACAGAAAAGGGCAAGACTAGAGGCAGAGACACCTTTTAAGAAGTTGCTTAATTTACACAGCCAAGTAATGTGATATTCTGTATTAGGATGGGAACAGTGAAGAGGAGGAAATGTGCATTGATATCAGAGATATACAGGAAGTGGAATCAACTGGACTCAATGATCAAACATATCAGGGCAGGGGGAGAGGAGGTGTGATAATAACACCAAGGTTTTACTATAAATCCTCCCAAGGAATATTTTTAAAGATGATGAGTTGTAATAATCATAAATTTTTCTTATTGTGGTTGCCTCTATACATATATTCCTAAACAATACATTATTCAAACTTGCCAGTTTCTGAACTTTATCTACATGTAATATTCTTCTGTGACTTGTTTCTTTCTGTCAGGATTATATATTTGATGTTTATCTCTGTGGTTATGTTAGCAGTAGCTCATTCAATTACATGGCTGTATAGTGTGCTGAGTGAATACAGCAAAATCAATTGGATCTATTAAATTAGCGCTATGTATTTAAGTGTTTCCATTTCTTTTGTTATGAACTATGCTTTGAAGAGTATTTTTACATGTTTCCTGATGGACATGTGCAGCAGTTTCTCTAAGGTAGTTACCCAGGATTATAACTCCTAGGATGTATCTATTCCAGTGTTTTATGCCAGTGTATGTTTTGCCAAGAATTGTAAATTCTGCTCCAAACACATTCATCCCCACTCATGCCTGATACTGTTTGGCTTTCCTTTTTCTCTTCCTCCCTCTTCTCTCTCCCTCTCTTCTGCACTCCCTTACTCCCACTAGTCCTTTTTTCCTCCTTTTCTTTATTTCCTTTTTAATCTATTGGGTGTGACACTATAATTCATTTTGTTTTTAAATTCCGTTTACTTAACTTTTAATGGTTAAACATTTTTTTCATGTATTTGGCATTCCTTTATATTTCTCAGCTATTCAAACTTTCCCCATAACTTTTTCTATTATTATGTTTATCTTTTCCTTATTTTAGGAGTTTTATTTTTAGATTGTGAATACTAGGGATTATCAGTTATATGTCTTGAAATTTATTTTTATTGAAGACATATTTTCCCCTTTTTAAAAAATGTATTCTGGACCCTTCAGTTGCTCAGTGGTTGAGCATTGACCCAGGAACCAAGAGGTCATCTGTCCAATTCTTGGTCAGGGCACATGCCCAGGTTGCAAGCACCATCCTCAGTAGGGGGTGTGCAGGAGGCAGCCAATCAATGATTCTTTCTCATTATTGATGTTTGTCTCTCTCTTTCTCTCCCTTCCTTTCTCTCTAAAAGTCAATAAAAACATATTTTTTTAAAAAAATATATCCTGAGATAAAAAGTAATTCTTCTCTTTAAAATAGTAAACATTATCAGTCCTTTTTGAAAAAAAAAATGTATTTTTATGCTTTCTGTGTTTACTTTTAAAAACTTTCCTCTTCCAAGTGGTCATAAAGATAATATCCTATGTTGTTTTTTAAAACATTATAACTATGGCCCTCATATTTAAAACTATAATCCACCAGAAAAAGATTTTGTCCTTGTGGTAGAGGTCCAGTTTGAATAATTTCCTTGTGGATAATATATTTCTTCCTTGATGTATATAGCATGGGTTAATCTCAGTAGGATTGCATGAACCACACACTTAATCCAGGCAATCCTGGAGCCTGGTACTGACTCTTGGTCAAAGCTCTGGAATATAGTAGCTACAGAGAAATGATATTCTGTAACCATGAGTACATGCATTGTTTCAGAGCAGAACATAGTGAAAGGAGTTAAAGTAGAATTCGGTTAGGGTGAGGGTCCCAAAGAAGGAGGAATAGTGGAGCTAGCTGAAACAAACAACATGTTTTGCAGGAAACAGGATGATTTTTTTCTTGGAAGTGAAAGAGAACAATGTTGCAAAAAGGCCAGGAACCAATCAGAAAGCAGCATAGAGAAAGAGCAGGCCTTTACCAGGTGGTAAGAAGAGCAGAATGCTTCCAGGGCAACCCCCTCTGGGGGTTTGATGGTTCAAGCTGGTCCGGCCTTTGCATGCATACCAGTATTGGTTTGAGATCTGGAGGCAAATCATGAGCTCTATGATCTAGTGACAGGAGGGAGAAGACTGCTGCATCTCTGGACCCTTCAGTGCATAAATTCCACCTGCTGTTGTGAAACTGAATCTTTTAACTCTCATGAAGCTGGAAGTGTAATTGATTGAGTTTTGTTAGTTCTTTCAGCAATTAAAAACTTAGAGCAAGCAGTGTCTGATTAGGGCACTCTATTTCATTTATTAAAGTCTCTCACTTCTGGCCCAACCGGGCGTGGCTCAGTCCTTGAGAGTCTTCCTCCTAATCAGGAGGTCATGGTTTGATTCCAGGTCAGGGCACATGACCAGGTTGCAGGTTGGATCCCCAGTGGGGGAGTGCAGGAGGCAGCCAATCAATTATTCCCTCTCATCAAGGATGTTTCTATCTCTCTTTCCCTGCCTGAAATCAATTAAAAAAATGTTTTTAAAAAAGTCTTTCACTTCTGGCAAAATTTAAATGTAATATATGGTTGTTCTCATTCTAAGTTTTGTGTTGTTTAAATTATTCTTACATTTGGCTAGCTCTGCATGAGCATCCTGTTATCCTAATTAATGATTGTTTTAAGCCAATAATTAGCATTTGCATCGTACATCTTTTTGGCAGTTGGCTTCTCTACATAAATTTGAAAGTCAGCTTGGCATGTTTCATGAGAATAACAGAACACAAGTAGTAAAAATCTACCTGGGCCCAGTATTTCCTGTGCAGGAACTTTTGAAAATAGTAGATTGAATTTACTGGTTTGAAATTATTCCAGGAGAAACCAAGATGGCGGCATAGGTAAACACCGGAATTATGGCTGGGCACAACCATTTCAAAACTACAACGAAAAGAATAAAATGGACACCACCCAGACCCACAGGAAGGCTGGCTGAGTGGAAATTCTACAACTAGAAAGAGACTGAGACACAGAGGAGGTGCGGAAACAAAGTGCAGAGGTACGGAGGTGCGCGTGAAGGGGCTTGTGGAAAGGGCTGGTAGCATTTCATACCGAAGGGAGGCACAAGCTCCTGATGGCTATGAACTCCAGTTCCAGGCAAGTTTCTGGGGACTCAGAACCATATGGGGAGGAGCTGGACTGCCTGGCACCATCCGGCACCAGGAGGAACTCCAGAGCAGCTTGAGACCCAGTGCCTCTTAAGGCAGGGCTGAGAATCGGCCATAGCTGGTTGCCCTGCCCTGTAGATTCCATGAGACTCCGCCCCATCCAAGCTGCACACAGAGGCTTTTGCATATAAAAAGGCTGGGAAACCTCAGGCAGAAGCTAAAATAGCACCTCCTTAGAGTTCCAAGAGACTGTGTACCCAGTGATCAGAGCGGGACCATCCAGTCTACAACTCCTCAGACTCATAAGGGACACACTCAGGGAGCAGATTCAGTGGGCACCAAAGCCCCACTGAAACAAGTCTTGCCCCATAACGATGTCTCCAGCATAGGAGTTCTCCCACCATAGACACAGCTGACTCTTGCAGCCAAGTGGCCTGGAGGTCAATTCCTCTCAGATAAACCAACAACAATCAAGGCTTAGCTACAACAAGACTGTGCACAAAGCCAATAAAGCAGTGCACCAAGAATGTCCACCTCAGGTAATTGAGAAGGCTCAGCCACTGGGCCCTATAGGACACCTAGCACAGAAAGCCACTCTATCAATGCAGGAAAGCAGCCAAAATGCAGAGACAAATAAACAGGTCACAAATGACAGAAATGGAGGAAAGCAAACGACTGGATATAGCGTTCAAAACCACAGTTATAAGGCTTTCCAAGAATATTCTAGAGACTGCCAATAAATTTAGTGAGACCCTCGAGCATATGAAAAAGGACCAGCTAGAAATTAAGCATACACTAACTGAAGTAAAGAATAATATAGAGACCCACAGCACACTAGAAGATTGCAAGAATCAAGTCAAAGATATGAATTATGAAGAAGCAAAAAACACCCAGCTGGAAAAGCAAAAAGAAAAAAGAATCCAAAAATATGAAGATAGTGTAAGGAGTCTCTGGGACAACTTTAAGCATACCAACATCAGAATTATAGGGGTGCCAGAAGAAGAGAGAGAGCAAGATATAGAAAACCTATTTGAAGAAATAATGACAGAAAACTTCCCCTACCTGGTGAAAGAAATGGACTTCCAAGTCCAGGAAGCGCAGAGAACCCCAAACAAAAAGAATCCAAGACACATCATAATTAAAATGCCAAGGGCAAAAGACAAGGAAAGACTCTTAAAAGCAGCAAGAGAAAGCAATCAGTTACCTACAAGGGGGCACCCATACGACTGTCAGCTGATTTCTCAACAGAAACTTTGCAGCAACAGAAACTTTGCAGTAAAAATTACTTTACCCAGCAAAGCTATCATTCAGAATTGAAGGTTAGACAAAGAGCTTCACAGACAGGAGAAAGCTAAAAGAGTTCATCACCACCCAACCAGTATTATAGGAAATGCTGAAAGGTATCCTTTGAGAAGAGGAAGAAGAAGAAAAAGTAAAGATAAAAATTATGAACAACAAATACATATCTATCAACAAGTGAACCTAAAAATCAAGTGAATCAAAAAAATCTGATAAACAGAATAAACTGGTGAATAGAATAGAATCAGGGGCATAGAAAGGGAGGGGAATGACAATTCACAGGGGGAAAGGGGTGTTGGGGGTGTGGGAAGAGACTTGACAAAAATCTTATACCTATGGATGAGGACAGTGGGGGGGGAGGGGATAAGGGCAGAGGTTGGGAACTGAAAGGAGGGGAGCTTTGGGGGGAAAAAGGAGGAACAACAGTAATAATATGAATAATAAACATTTTTTAAAAAGCAAATAGAAAAACCAAAACCAAAAAACAAACAAACAAAACCTTCCATAGGAGCTTAAAAATAAACAAAAAAACATTTCATTAAAAAAAAAGAAATTATTCTGATGGAATATTCTTAGGTTTGTTTGATGGCCTCATGAAGTGAGTTTGAATGTGCCTTTTCTTTATTTTTGGCAATGTTTGGGAAGTATTGGTGCTAACTTTTTATTTAGTGAAATAATTCACCAATGACACCATCTAATCCAGGGCTTTTCTTTTGGGGGAGGATTTTGGTTACTGTTTCTATATTCTTGCTAGTTTTGTTCAGATTTTTTATTTCTTCAGGATTCAGTCTAGGCAGGTCATGTGTTTCTAGGAATTTATCCATTTCTTCCAAGGTATCCAATTATTGACATAATTTTTATAGTATTATATTATATTTTTTTATTTGTGTGGCATCAGTTATAATGCTTTCTCTTTCATTTTTGATGTTAGTTGGTTTTTTTGTTTTGTTTTTTTACTTAGTTAATGGGGATAAGGATTTACCAGTTTTGTTGATCTTTTCAAAAAACCAACTCCTAGTTTAGTTGATATTTTTCTGTTGTTTTTCTATTCTGTTTCATTAATATTTCCTGTAATCTTTATTATTTCCTTCCTTTTGCTATTTTTTTGTTTATTCTTCTTTTTTCTAGTTCCTTTAAGTGTAAAGTTAGGTTTTAATTGAGTTTTATTCTTTTAAAATGTACACATTTTTAACTATAAACTTTCCTTCTTAGTATTGCTTTTGTTGCATCCCATATGTTTTGGTATGTTGTGTGTTTTTTTCAATTGTCTCAAGATAGTATCTAATTTCCCCTGTGACTCCTTATTTGTCTCATTGATTGTGTATGAATGTGTTGTATAATTTCCACATATGTGGATTTTTCAATCTTAGCTTTGCTATTATTTTCTAGTTTCATCCAATTTTCATCAAAGATATTTTGTATAATTTCAGTCTTTTAAAATGTGTTAAGACCTGTTTTGTTGCCCAACATGTAATCTATCCTGTGTAATGTGCTCTGTGCTCTGAAGAAGAATGTATATTCTACTGAAGTTTTGTGGGGCAATCTGTATATGTCTATTATGTCCAATTAGTCTTCAGCTTACTGAATTTGTCTGGTTCTATTCATTATTGAAAGTGGAGTATTGAGTTTCCTACTATTATTTTATTGCTGTCTATTTTTTAAAGTTTTTATTTTATTTTATTTTATTGATTTTTTACAGAGAGGAAGGAAGAGGGATAGAGTCAGAAACATCGATGAGAAAGAAACATCAATCAGCTGCCTCCTGCACAGCCCCCACTGTGGATGTGCACACAACCGTGGTACATACCCTTGGCCGGAATCAAACCTGGGACCCTTGAGTCCGCAGGCCGACACTCTATGCACTGAGCCAAACCAGTCAGGGCATTGCTGTCTATTTTTATGTTTTCTTTTCAGTTCTGTCAACTTTTGCATCATATATATGTTTGGTATATCATATTTATAATTGTTAAATCTTATTGACTTGATCCCTTTATCCTTATATAAAGTCCTTCTTTGTCTCTTGTAATAGTTTTTTGTCTTAAAGTCCATTTTGTCTGATAATAGTATACCCACTCCTACTCTTGTCTGGTTACCATTTGCACAGACTATTTTTTCTATCTTTTCACTTTCTTTTTTAAATATTTATTTTTTATTTTATTTTTGTTGTTGTTGTGAATCCTCACCTGAGGATATTTTTCCATTGCCTTTTAGAAAGAGTAGAAGAGAGAAGAGACACAGAGAGAGAAACACTGATGTGAGAAAGACATATCAATTGGTTGTCTCCCGTTAGAGGCCTGACCAGGGCCAGGGATCAAGCCTGTAATCCAGGTAAATAGCCTTGACTGGAATTAAACCAGGGACCCTTCAGTCTGCAGCCGAACACGCTATCCACTGAGCCAAACCAGCTACGGCTGTCCTTTCACTTTCAGCCTATGTGTTTGATCTGCAATTTTCCTTTTTTAATGTCTTGACATGTTTTGGTATTCAACTTATGCTCACTTGAAATATTTTTATATTTTTAGAAGAATTTGACTTTATTTGTAGTAAATCTTTGAAAAAATTCACAGCAAAGATATTTGGGCCTATTTTTTTTGTGTGTGGGAATAATTCAAGTTATAGATTTAAACTTTTTCTTCTAGCTTTACATTCTTTCTGTGTAAAGTCAATTGTATTATTGTTACTCTTGGAGGGTAATTTTTGTCACCTCTGTTGTTCTAGAATTTTCTCATCATCATTGACTATAAGTAATTTTATATGATGTGAAAGGTATAGATTTTTATATTTATATTTTTGGAATTGCTAGAGATTTGTGGCTTGCTCTCTTTTATGTCCTTTGAAAATGTCTCATCTATTTTCCTTTTTTAAAAGTATATTTTATTGATTTTTTTACAGAGAGAAAGGGAGAGGAATAGAGAGTTAGAAACATCAATGAGAGAGAAACATTGATCAGCTGCCTCCTGCACACCTCCTACTGAGGATGTGCCCACAACCAAGGTACATGGCCTTGACCAGAATCGAACCTGGGACCTTTCAGTCTTCAGGCCAATGCTCTATCCATTGAGCCAAACCAGTCAGGGCTCTATTTTCTTTTTGAAATATTTGTTTCCCATTCTCTTCCCACTTTATGGTACTCCATTTATAAATACTGTATAACTAACTTTTCCATTGTATCCCCATCCTTTTTTAACAAGATGCTTCATTCTGAATATTCTATGATCTCTTAAGCTCTGTCTAATCTACTGTTAACTACATATATTACTTTTAAATTTTTTGTTATTGACTTTTTTAGTTCAAGAAGTTTAACTTGCTCTTTGTATAATTTCATTTCTTCCAAAGTTACTATTCTCATTTTTATTTTCACAACATATTGAACATGGTCATTACAAAAGATACTCTACCCTTGGACATTGTATCTTATCCCAAAATCAGAGACTTTATATTTTGTTACAGAAGTACAATTTCAGGTTTAAAAAAAAATCAATTCCAGTTATCTATGGCTTCATAGTAAGCTATCCCATTTTAAATGTTAAAACAACATTTATCTTACACTCAAATCTACAGTTTTGGCAATAAATCAAACAGCAAGACTGAAGCTGCAAACAAAACGTAACTCATACAGTAGTGCCTTCTTATTTGTGGGGGATACATTCTAAGACTGCCTGTGGATAACTGAAATCAACAATAGTACCAAACCTTATAGGCGATGGTGGGGTTTTTTTCTATACATACAAACAAATTATAAAGTTTAATTTTTAAATTAGATACAGTAAGAGATTAATAACAACAACTAACAGTAAAATTATAACGATATACTATAATAAAAAATATATGACTGTGGTCTCTCAAAATATCTATTGTATTGTACTTACCTTTCTTCTTGCAATGCTGTAAGGTGATAAAATGCCTTAAGTTGTGAACAATCACCTTTTCACTTAAAGGAAGCACTTTGTGGCTGCTCTTTGACATAGCAGTATTACCGGAACCACTACTCTTGCTCTTTGGGGCCATTTTTAAGTAAAATAAGGGTTTCTGAACACAAACACTGTGATATCATGAGAGTTGATTGGATAGCTGAGATGGCTGCTAAGTGATTAACAGGCGGAGAGCAGATACAGTGTGGATACATGAGCAATGGGGTGGCTCACATCCTGGATGGGATGGAGCAGCATGGTGCACGATTTCATTCCCCTACAAGACAACTTGTGATTTAAGCTCATGAATTGTTTATTTCTAGAATTTTCCATTTAATATTTTCAGTCCATGGTTGACCACCAGTAACTGAAATAACAGAAAGCAAAACTGCAGATAAGAAGGAGCTACTAGTACATATTTGGTATTGCATGACTAGTTTCTTTTTTGTGTGTGACTAGTTCCTTTTACTTGACAATGTTTTCAAGGCTCATCCATATTATAGCATGTATCAATACTTTATTACTATTTATGATTAAAAAATATCCCAATATACAGATACATGACATTTTGCTTTTTAGTTAATGAAACTCTGGGTTGTTTGCAGTTTTAGCTATGGTGAATAATTTTGCTATAAACATTCATGCACAGGTTTTTGTGTGGACATATGTTTTTATTTCTTTTGGGAACATATGTAGGAGTGGAATTGCTAGGTAATTTATGTTTAACCTTTTGAAGAACTGCCAGATTGTTTTCTTTTCTTTTTAAAAAATATATCTTATTGATTTTTACAGAGAAGAAGGTGAGAAGGATAGAGAGTTAGAAACATCGATGAGAGAGAAACATCAATCAGCTGCTTCCTGAACACTCCCTACTGGGAATGTGCCCACAACCAAGTTACATGCCCTTGACCGGAATCAAACCTGGGACCCTTCAGTCCGCAGGCCGACACTGTATCCACTGAGCCAAACTGGTTAGGGCTTGTTTTCTTTTTTTAAAATATATTTTTATTGATTTCAGAGAGGAAGGGAGAGGGAGAGACAGATGGAAACATCAACGGTGAGAGAGAATCATTGACTGGCTGTGTCCTGCATGCCCCCCACTGAGGATCAAGCCAGAAACCCAGGCATGTGCCCTTGACAGGAATCTAACCCAGGATTCTTCAGTACATAGTCTGATGCTCTTATCCACAGAGCCAAACCAGCTAGGGCCTACCAGACTGTTTTCCACATCAGCTTTATCATTTTACATTACCAAGCAGTGCATGAGTGTCCAATTTTCCCACATTCTCACTAACACTGGTTATTATCTGTTTGCTTTTTATTATAGGTATTCTAGTGGGTGTGAAGCAGCATTTTAGTGTCATTTTCATTTGTTTTTCCTTGATGGATAATGATTTTGAGTACCTTTTCATAGGTTTGTTGGTGATTTGTTTATCTTCTTTGGAGAAATACTTATTCAGATTCTTTACTCATTTTTAAACTAGTTGATTTGTTGTTTTGTTTTTTAATTATTGAGTTATGTGTTCTGTATGTATTCAGGAAACCAGTTCCTTACCAACTTTTCAACCTTTAATGTCAACTTTCATGATAAAGTGTATAAAATATATTCAATTCTTAAAACCTGATTTCAACTTCAAATTAGACCAAACTATTTCTTCCCAAATTATTCCCTTCATCTATAAACACATTTAGCCTGGCAGCCCAGCCCCAATGTAAGGTTCTGTACACTAAGTCCTCACTTAATATCAATGATAGGTTCTTAAAAACTGTGTACTTAGCCAAACCATGTGTAATGACATCAAGTTTACCATAGGCTAACTGATACAAACTAGAGTTAAGCTCCTGCAGTTCATTTCTGGTCACAAAAACATCACAAATTTCTAAATAAAGACCCCAAACACGTCTAATATTAAACATTGTAATAAATGTGAGCTATATGTACATTAAATGAAGATTAATAGAAACAAGGAAAATAATTCTTTTCCAACCTCCTTATTTCAATTCAAAGTCATGTATAGCTGGAGGTTATTCTAGAAACACAAGGTGGGCATCCAGGACAGGATGTCTTTCCATAGCAGAGAGCACTCACATCCACGCCCACACTCACTCGCTCAGACTGGGATAATGTAGACATGACAATAAACTTAGCATTCATATTTTGGGGATGTGGAACAAACAGGAAACCCTGAAGAAAACCTACACAGACATGGGAAGAACATGTAAACTCCACACAGATGGTGGTCCTAGCTGAGAACTGTTTTTTCATCAATGTTATAAGGAAAGAACATTAAAACCAAGGGACATTATTTGAGGACCTGCTGTACAGAGAAGTCCTATGTTAAAGCAATTCAGCAGAATTCCTAGCTGACTAATCTTCTGTCAAAGGCAAAATCTTCAGTTACATTATTGAAGATAAATGCCTTAAACTGCAATTCATTGGTAGGAGCACACATTGAAACTCACTCAACAAAAAATGTAATTCATTAATTGAATAAATCAAAATTAGACCTTGATGAGAGGATAAGAAAGATCAATGGAAGAGAAAGAAGTTGCAATAATACTGAATAAAAGAAAAAAACTTGAAATGGAAGGGTAAGCATGCTGAAAAGAAAAAGTTTTAAGTGATGACAGTTATTTTTAAATATTTAGCAATGATTATACCAAATATTCAGACAATGATATATACAAACTATTTTGCACTGAATCTGTATTCTTGTGGAATTGTTAAGAAGAACATAAAGGACTCATGCCTATATAGCTGCTCTAATTTAAAAATATTTCTTAAAGATAACCAATATTTTATTTAGGGAGTTTCACTCCCAAAGTGTATGCTAATCACAAGATAACTCTGTTCATATGTGGGTGTTTGTACTGCCAATAAGTATAAATTTACCCAGTAGCAGCTGTGATCAATTACTTCCTAAAAATCCTGACAACCCAATGGCCTAAACCAAACTACAGACAAAGATTTGTATAGTTTAGTCAATTATCTGTGACTTGGGATAAGAAAATTATATAAACTTCAGCCCAAATAAGAAACTATTTATCCCTGTTTAGTATTACCTTTAAAAGTTATAAAAACTATATTGAGGCATAATGCATACCCAATACATATTAACAGGCTCAATATCACATCCGGGATATTAGAAATTGCTTGAAAACTGAATTTATAAATACTCACTTAAGCCTAGGTGGCATGGCTCAGTGGTTGAGTGTTGACCTATGAACCAGGAAGTCACGTTCAATTCCTGTCATTCCCAGGTTGCAGGCTAAATCCTCAGTGTGAAGCATGCAGGAGGCAACTGATCTCATCATTGATGTTTCTATCTCTCTCTCACCCTCTCCCTTCCTCTCTGAAATCAATAAAAATATATTTTAAAAATAAATACTCAGTTGAAAAGTGTGTAAGTATAACTCAAGTCTCTCAACCCTCATCTAGCTGTGTACATATATAAATATGGAGGATATTAATATGATGCATTGCAATTCATTCTTTCTCCCTGTTACTTTCCTATTCAGATTACACAGTCTTCTCAAAGCATTACCCAGTTTGGTGGTCACTACTGATGTCTCAGGTGGTTCATGTTGTGATCTGGATTGTTTTGTTGATGAATTTACCCAGAGCCACTTGAAGATAGCAACTTGTAGATTGAAGTTGATATAATCCAAAGTGTTTAAACAATAACAAATTGGTCATTATTGTCTTCTCCTTCTTGCTTGACCCCAAATTCCCCTTTAGACATCAAAACACAAGTTGTTCCTGTTCTCCTTTAGCATGGAACTCTGTATCACACAAATACACAGATTGTCTCCTGGTGATACCCAAGCCACCTCCTCTTCAGACCTATCTAGGCACAGCTCAATTTCCATTCAGAATTCAGAACAGCCACTCCTATGGTAATATAAATTTAAACTAAATAAATTTAGGCATAAAATCTCAGATTTGTGTGTTTGCAAATAAAGGTTCTCAAATATACATGTACTTCATTTCTACCTATGGACAGAAAAGAAGGAAGCATGAACAGAGGGAAGGATTAAGGGAAGGAGGAAGTGGGGAAAGAAAGATTAAGAGAATAAAAGCATTCTCAAAAATCACCATATGGAACTCAGCACTTCGGAATTATTGAATAGAAATTTTAT
Source organism: Murina feae (assembly GCA_004026665.1). NCBI lineage: Eukaryota > Metazoa > Chordata > Mammalia > Chiroptera > Vespertilionidae > Murina > Murina feae. The sequence continues at coordinate 15,236 of PVJC01008249.1, read as the reverse complement.
AAAAGTAATTTTTAAGGAAGATGTCAGCTCAGAAACCTCGAGCCACTTATTAGTTTTTACAGTGAAAACTTTTGCACCAAATATGGCAAGTAAACATTATTTCGTATTCCTTTCGGCGCACTGATGATATTTTGCAGTGTGATGGATTGGAGTTGTTTCAGATATTCTACAATTTCAGTGATTTTTCACCCACTGAGACTCTAGTCGGATAAAGGGATCAATCTAAATTTTGATGGTTAAGAATTGCACGTGCCACTTTTCAATCATATTTCAAGAAATCAACTGAATATACCAAATAATGCAAAACATTTTCTCCCTATCTCAACTGCTTGAATCAGTGGAGCTGTCATATTATATTTTGAATTTTAGTGTTTGAAACAATCACAAAGGAACATTTTCATATTTTTCCATCCCTTAAGGATTATAGAATCTAAAGTATTCCAGCTGCTTTTTAAATTTTTTCTATATGATCAGAAAGATCTGAATGAAATAAAGATTCTTCTTACTTCTACCCATTACTTATTATGGCTTATACCACATACCTTCAACACTCTAGTTCTATTCAGTCCATTTCGTTGAGAATAGAAAGAGAAATAGGTGTGTTTCAAAATGAATGGGTCTTGAAAGCCTTGTGAAAGATGGTTCACAAAGGTACCATCCCTCATGTCCTTTGTCAATGGGACCTTTCCCCTCCTCCAATTAAGAAGTAGTGCCCGCCCCCCCAATAAACAAACAAACAAACAAACAAACAATTTCCCCAAAAGGGGGGGGGAGGGGAAAGTAGTGCTTATTCGCTCTTCCCTTTAATCTGGGCTGGCCATGTGACTTGTTTTAACACAGAATGTAGTAGAAGAAACATTGTGTAAAATCTGAGGCTTGGCCTTAAGAGTCTTTGCCACTTAAGTCTGAAGAAGCATGGCGACTCTGCTGGAGAGGAATGTGAGCCAGAGTTCTTTTTAAGATTCACTGATTATTAGGAGTGAAGTCATTTTAAGTCAGCCAGCCCCAGTTAAGTCTCTAGATAATTGCAACCGCCTGAATCATCTCAGCCAACACATAGAAGTACAATAACTAGCCAAATGAGCTCCACAAGTGTGAATAAAAACTCCTTGCTAATCTTTTTTGGGGAGTGAATAGTTTGATATATAGGGATAGATAATGAAAAGAAGCCTCAAATGTCACTATCTCCTTACATCTAGTTATAATATAAATGATATTCCTTTTCCTCTCTAAAATTGAATTTCCATCTTTGCTCATTCTCCTGCATTTTCAAGGAACTTTTCTTATGTCAATTATGCCTTTTTTGTCATGTATATCAGGCATCTTCTAAGTCTCCATTAGCTCTTTCCTATTCACATTTAAATATCCTCTGTTCTCTCTTATCTTAAAATATATTTTTCATGCCTACCATCTTCTCTAGTGAGTTGCATACCTCTTCTCTTCTCTTTACAACCCAAAAGTTTTAAAGAGTGTTTACATTCAGTGATTTTACTCTCACTTCATCTTTTCATCTCACTGAAATCTAACTTCTAGAGCACAACTGACTGATATCACCAATGATCTTGCTATTTTGCTATCCTAAATCCTACAGAAATGTCTTGGTATTTTTGTGACTGAACATCCCTAAATTCCCCGATATTGTGGGCCATTTGCTTGACCTTTAAACACTCTCTTCCTTTGACTTTATAACATTTTATATTCCTGTCTCTCTTGATGTCCTTAGATAATTCCTTTTATTCTGTTCACTCTGGTTTTTTTTAGACCACTGGATAAAGCAGTTATGACCTACAGGCCAAATCCTGACCACAGGTTTTTGTAAATATGTTTTGTGAGAGCACAGACTCACTCATTCATTCATATATTGTTTAAAGCTTTAACCAATGACAAATGACTAAGCTGACTACTTGTGACATAGATTATGGGGTCCACAAAGTCTAAAATATTTTCTATGTGGCCCTTTATATAAAAAGTTTGCCAACCCCTGATGTAGAGCTATGATATGTGTTCTAGTCTATTTTTACTATATTGAGGAGGATGCTGGTTTTGCAAGGAATGTTAGGCCATAAAACCAAACAAAGCCCTGTCCCTGCGGTAGGGCAGAGGGCTTTGTTTTGAGCCCGGAACCTAAGAACACCTGGGGGAAGGGTAGATGAACAGAATAACTCCCTTCAGGGCCTTGGGGGGAGTATATTTGCAAATCAATGAACTCAAGGGGCAGTTATAAAGCAAGGTTCTTGCATGCGACCCCCACTCTGGATTTGGGATACCCCAGAGTCCGCACGTGTTATTAAACTGTGATTTCTCTACTTCTTCAAAGCGTCACTTAGTTTTTTGGTCTTTCTGCAACAATATCACTTTTCTAAATGAGCCAACCTTTTCTGGATAGCTCCTAAAAAGCCTATCTCTAACCCAGGTAAAATATTCAGATCTTGTGTTAACGATATTCCCCTTTTATTTCTCTAGGTCTATTATCCACTGTTCTCCACCTCACTCCATGACTGAAAAAACTAATCTCTAATTGACTGGTCTCCCTTGACCTTTGCTTTTAATTGCTTTTGCATGTACCCCACTGGCTTCCTCAATGACAGAACATGATTTTGCAGTAGTTTTGTTATTTTACGGTAGGTTATGTCTCTTGTCCTGTGATATTCTTCTACAGCTCCCTGTCTTCTGAATCCCGGCAACTCCTCCCTTCGCTTTCTCCCTTAGGCTTAAGTAAGGGCTTCCCACTGTTACTAGTCTCAAGTGCTTCATCAATCATGTTGGTTTCCTTAAGTCCTACCTACATTTTTATAATTGTCATTCCTCAAATTCTTCATATTCATACATTTTGGATATACTTCTTAGTTTTTCCAGGATTCTGATATAAACAACTGTCTACTGGATTTTAAAAAAAAACATAGATATCATATAGTCAATTTATCATTATAACTAGCCAGTGATATGAGAATTTTGGACTGGAACATGTAGCCAGTGATAGGGGAATTTTGGTAGGGAACACTGTGGAAACAGGATGGCTTCCCCAGGCTCTTTGTCCAGTGGAGTCAAAGAATGAAACCACGGAGGGAAGATGGTAGAGCAAAGGTGGAAATTTATTGAAGAACAAATACAGACTCCCACATGAGGAGGGGGAAAGAGTCCCACAGCACAGACTTCCACGTGGGGAAGGGAAAGAGTCCAATCAAGTTTCTTTTTCCATGGTTTATACAGGCTGCAGCTTTTTGTGCCTCTGATTGGTTGCTATTCCCCTTCTGATTTGGTCACTATAGCAACTCCTGAGCTCAAAGGTCAAACCTCACATGGGGCGTGTGAAGTCCTCCTCCCTCATTGTTCTCTTATTCTCTCAGGGCTTTTTTCCTCCTTCCCTTTATTCTGTAAATATGCACCCTTTACTACTCCCAGTTCCCTTGTCTTATGAAAATGTAACTGCTGCTTTTCCCAACTCTCTGTAACTTCTGCTGACTCCCTGCTCCCTTGTATTACGGAAAAGTACCCTTTTGCAACTTTGTAGCCTTGTGCTTCTCCCATGGACCCCCTTAATTTTAAAATTTTCTAAATCTTCCTAATTCACCCCTAAAAATTTCTATTTCACTAGCTAATATTAATAATAGAAAATGAGCAAAGGGGAGGCCAAACATTATAAGCCAGGTCATCTGGGCAGCTTCACCAGGAAATGGCAACTTCACCACAGCCCCCTCCCCACCCCCAGCAATCACTGGTCCATTCCCTGAAAATCACTGGGATAGGGTCCACACAGGAAGATGGGTACATGTGCAGTGAAGTTGGGGTGACATAGAGAGATGCTTGTAGTATCAGCCTAACCTGGAACAAAGGTCATTGGCTAGAGGGTGGAGCAACTGCAAGAGTGTGAAATCCTAAAGATTCAATTGGTTAAACTCCCAGTTATAATCCCAAATAATTCTCTCTGACTTTCTCTCTCTTGAATTCCTGTTTCTTGCTTGCTCTGTGACCCACACTTGCCTATGTGCCAACCTGCCATATGGTCTTAGCAGCCACATGGCCCATGGCCATTTGGGCTCCCCACATAATGGACCACAGCTGGGAACACAAGCTGAACTAGTCAGATGCTGGACTGGACTATGCTTTAATATGGAGCGAAGACTGGGCAGTGGTCTTAATTCTAGTTCTGCTAAAGACACAGCTGGACTTTTTCCATGGTGGGACAGAAAGGGATGGGACCTTGAAAACCCAGGGGCTTAATTCCATGCAAATAAATATCGCTCATTCTCCCCTGCGAGTCTCAGGAAATTCCTTTTCTTGTGACATCTCAAGAATTCCACTTCCACCAGAAACAGGTGGGGACACAGAGGGTACCCCATCGATAACAATTTCAGCATAAGATATCCAAAACTTGTAATCACTGCCCCAAGCTACCTGCCAATAATAGATCTTCTGTACTGTTGATCCTAAGAAATGAAATCAACGTTCTCCAAGTTGCTAATGCCATGACCTGAGCATTTGTCTTGACCTCTTTCCAATTTCTCACAGCCCAACCATGATTGACTATTCTTACTAAATTCATGTCAAGGCCATTGGCATTTCTTGCCTAAGGACCTTGCAACTCTTGATCACTATTTCTGATCTCTATAGCTGCTTCCAGTTTCCCATCTCAACATTCTGTTTTTCATAATGTAACCAGAATTGGCTTCATAAATTGAAAATCTTATCACATCAGTCTCTTTCATAAAACTCTTTAAATTATACACACACACACACACACACACACACACACACACACACACACACTGAGTGGCCAGATTATTATGATCACCCCATCAGTACTACATTGGGCCACCTTTTGCCTTCAAAACGTCAAACCTCTGAATATAAAAACAAAGATATCATATAGTCAATTTATCATTATAATTAGCCAGTGATATGGGAATTTTGGACTGAAACATATGGTGTTCCCCTGGGGATTCTTCTTGGTATTAACTCCATGAGATGTTGAAAGGTGATGTGAGGAATCTGACACCATGCCTGATGAATAGCACTGTCCAGTTCTGTGAGATTTGATAGTTGTGGAACCAGCTGCCTGATGGCTCTTTTAACTTCGTCCCACAAATGCTCAATTGGATTGAGATCTGGTGATTGTGGGGGCCACCTAAGCAAGGTAAAGTCTCCCTCATGTTCTTGAAACCACTCCTGCACAATACAAGCACCGTGGTATGGCGTATTGTCTTGTTGGAAGAAGCCACCTCCATTGGGATAAGCCATCAACATGATAGGATGAACCTGATCAGCAACGATACTTAGGTATGTTGTGCTATTCAGACGTTATTCCACACGAATTAAAGGGCCCAAATCATGCCAGGAAAACATGCCCCAAACCATAGCACTGCCCCCACCAACTTGAAGGGTTGTACTCATGCATGTGGGGTGCATGCTTTCATGCTGTTTCCACCAAATTCTCACTCTGCCATCTGCATGATGCAACTGGAAATGTGATTCATCAGACCACATGACTTTTTTCCAATGCACAACTGTCCAATCCTTGTGCTCCTGTGTGAATTGGAGACGTTTTATCTTGGTATCTGCAGACAGCAAAGGTGTTTGAACAGACCTTCAGCTTCCATATCCCATACGATGCAGTGTATGGCTAATTTGCCTACAAACGTCAAATGGTCATAATAATCTGGCCACTCAGTGTGTGTGTGTGTGTGTGTGTGCATGTGCATGTGTGTGTATAAAATAGCTAAATCCTTTAACATGGCATACTTGATCCTCCATGATCTGAACCTGTGTAGCTTCCCAGTCTCATCTCTTTCCACTTTCCACATTGTATTCCATGCTCTGAGCCATACTCAAATTAATTCAAGTCCTTTGAAGGTCTTATATTGATTTTGCTTCTGTGCCATTATAGTTGTTATTCTTCATTCCTGGAAGACTGTTTCTCTCAACTTCATTTGGATAATTTCTAGATATTTTTCATATCCCAGGAAGTCTTCCTTTACATGCTCAAACTCACTATCTCCCAGTTGCTACATAATATTTCCATTGTGGCAGTAATTGCATTATTTTGTAATGTGTTTTATGCTCTTCTACTAGCTATGAAGGAGAAGAGATGAACCCCATTAATGTTATTCACCATTACATCAAAAGCATGTATCACACAATTCATACCATAGTAATATATATTAAAAATAATGTAATTAAATTATTTTGATAATAAAATAGTTTACTCTTTTGAATTGTAACTGACATTTCTAGATTGGATTCAATTTCATGGCACATTTTTCACAGCACCTAATACATGCATGACTTTTGCAAATGTCATACTTTCAACATAGTTGATAGAATACAGTTTTCTAAGGTAGGTCTTTGTGATACTAGGCAATCTCATAGTGGGCAAAAGGGCAGGATGAATAGGAAACATTCTGGTAACTAACACATATCATGATGGAAACTAAATTATGACTTTGAAAATTTAAATTGCTCACACATCCCAAATGAATGAGCAATTATCCATTTATGTGTCCCTTCCACCATGAAACTTCCAGAATTAAAGCTCTTATATTCAGAATCCTTAAACAATACCAGAGTAATATTTTCACTTGAGCTAACAAGACATATGCAAGCTACAAATGTTAAATTTTGAACCTTATCTACAACATGAAAAAAATCATTATGCATTTGAGAAAAAAATAAGTGCATGAAAGGGAGTTGCCAAACTCAACAAAATGAACAAACTCATAATGAATGAACAAGTTACAACTGAAAACAGAACATTTAAAATAGGTATAATGAGTATCTTCAGAGAAATGCCAGCAGAAATCACATCCAAAAGAAAAGATTGTAAGGATGAAATAATTAAATGTAATTCAAATGTAGATCATGATTTTTAAGTTAAAATTTTTAATTACAGGCTAAATTGTAGAAAAGATGACTTATGAGAATCAAATTCATGTGTTGGGAAGTATTTCAAAATTTAGGGGCAAAGAATGAAGGGATGATAAATATGAGAAAAAAGTTAAGTAAATTTGAGGCTAAAACTAGACACACCAAAACCAATCTAATTGAATTTTTGCACAGAGATAACAAAGAACAAAGGAAAGGGAAAGAAATAGCAAAAAATATATAGACAAAAGTTTTATGATCTGATAGAAGAATTGTATATATACTCAGATAGGAAGAGGCCATTTAATGGTGAACAACAAAAAGGGCAAAAGATTCAATTCTAGACTTGCTTCTGAGGAAATTTCTGACACATCAAAATATTTATCACTATTCATTCAATCAAGAAAATGTTCCAGGACAAATTCCAACTCTCCTTTTACTTTATATTCTTTTGTTTTTAAAACTAGAGGCCCAGTGCACAAAAATTTGTGCACTCATGGGGGGGTCTCTCAGCCAAGCCTCGCCTGTGCCCTCATGCAATCTGGGACCCCTCAGGGGGTGTCCACCTGCTGGCTTAGGCCTGCTCCCTGGAGAATCGGGCCTAAGCTGGCAGTCAGACATCCCTCTGGCAGCCCAGGAGCAGGCCTAAGCTGCAGTTGGACATCCTTAGCACTGCTGATGAGGCGGGAGAGTATCCTGCCACCACCACTGTGCTGGAAGCTGACAGTCTGGCTTGTGGCTGAGCAGAACTCTCCCCTGTGGGAGTGCACTGATCACCAGGGGGCAGCTCCTGCATTGAGTGTCTGCCCCCTGGTGGTCAGTGTGTGTCATAGTGACCAGTCATTCCCAGTGGTTCTGCTGTTAGGGTCAATTTGCATATTACCCTTTTATTATATAGGATAAATTTCTTATTTAAAAAATTATTTCAGAGAGGAAAGGAGAGGGAGAGAGAGAAACATCAATGATGAGAGAGAATCATTGAGCCACAGCATGGGCTTGTGCCCTGACTGGGAATTGAGCTGTGATCTCCTGGTTCGTAGGTCATCAATCAGCCATTGAGCCACACCATTTGGGCCCAACTCTCCTTTTATCCTTCTAATATGAACCTTATGATAGGAAATCAGAGTATTTTTTTTACCATACAGTACAATTACACTTGAATTCCAACTAATAAAAAGTGAGCTGCATCTTTATTTAGTAAAAATTTGGAGGTACAGGGGCCGTAGTAGCTCGCAGCTCCCATTTCTGTTATAGAATATTAAGAAGCTAGGAAAAATCCAGCACAAATGGAATAGGAAAACTGAGACAGATAAACATCAGTTTGCAACCACCTAATAAATTCTATCTTCCTCCAACCAAGGATAGCTAAGAGTGAATGGTTTGCATTTCTCCTCCCCAACCAGAGGGTAAATAGGTGACAGCACCCTACCTAAGAATACATAACAGGAATCCAATTAGTGCCATTTGCCAACCACACCCAAGGACGGACAGATTAAGAGAATAAATCTCATGTTGGTGCATTAGCATAAAGCTGACGCATATTCTACTGATCCATCCCTAAGACCTCACCTAAATGCCCAGCCTATAAACCCCCCAAAAATGAAGGCCCCAGGGTGCTCTTCCTCCAGGGAGCACACCAGTTCCCTTCCCTTCCCCCTCTTCTCTGTCTCCCCTCACCATCACTTATCTCCTAACTTGTAAGGGACCTATGATATTGGTAACCAGGGGAGCAATGAGCAGCAGCATCTTGTCTGAGGCTACCCCCCTGAACCTGTCTATAAAGCTCCCTTTTCTCAAACTTCCCAGTGAGCCAAATTAGCCCAGCCAAAGTATATTTTTGTTATAGTCAATAATTTCTTGCTTGCTGTTTTATACTTTGTCTCTCGATTGAAATCTTTCCCTCAAGAAGACAAGAACCAAGATCTCTTCATCTCACCAATAACATTTCTCCTCTCTGATTTACTAGCCCACTTTTTCTCCAAGTGTCCTGATAAGTTATAGCAAAAAAATTATTATTTCAACTTGAAGGCATTTTTTCACACTTTATTCTAACAAACTCCCTCTGAATTAGAAAATGGGGGGAAGTAAAGTTCCTCATTAAATTCTCATGTTAACAAGAAGTTGCTTTGTGAATCATCTCTAAAACCTCTAACCTACATTCACTGGGCTACTATAGGTAAATCATAAGCCCACATCCCCCATCCTTGAAACAGAAGGTAGATTATAAGTATTGGTTATTTCGCCCATACAAGGAGTCCTCACAGCTATACCAATACTGGAAGATTCTACCATGTATCAATCTCTATTGTAGCATTGAGTAACATGAGGCTCATCAACTTAATGAGCACAAAGTATGTTATATTTAGGTTTAGCTGAACTCTGAGTGAGTTTTTCAGGTATCACATCTCCCTTGTGCATTCCTAAAAGGAGATTAATGGGCAGCCTAGTTTCTTGTCAAATATTACAAAAGCAGAGAAAGACAATGGTGTAAATGCTAAGGAATTATTGGCACACACTAACAATTCCAGTCACAATGTTTCTTCTGTTCAAGTGGCAATTCTATTTCAAAAATTAGTGAAATTTAGTTAATTCTTTCTTATTATTTTACTAGAGGCCTGGTGCACGAATTCAGGCATGAGTGGGGTCCCTCCCCCTGGCCAGTAATTGGGAATGATCAGGGCCATCTCACCCAGTCTCGATCTGGGCTGATTGGTGAGAGGAAGGGACCACAGGAAGTTGGCTGGCCACAGGAGGTTGGCTGTGGGAGTGCATTGACCACCAGGGGGCAGCTCCTGTGTTGACCAACTGCCCCCTGGTGGTCAGTGTGAGTCATAGTGACCAGTCGTTCAGTCAACTGGTCTTAACAGTCACTTAGGCTTTTATATATAGAGATTGTATGTCTTTCTACATTCTCGAGAACTATATATTTTTCATAGCAAACAACTCTCAAAATCTAACTCTTGATCAGATTGAGTTCTACCACTGAAACTATGTAGTGAAGGGTAGAGTGAGTTTAATGAATATGGAGTATGGTATCAGAATGACACAATGGTGGATACCTTCTGGTCCTGGTGAAATAAACCTGGGCATAGTTACTGACGTGAGCATCATAAAAAGAGATTAAGTTCTAGTGAGGCAAAGTCTGTGCCTTTAATTGTAGTTAATGTAGCTCTGAAAAGTCTCTAGGCTTTTGACTTGAATATCATTTGCTGTCATAAATTCAAACCACTGGGCCCAGATTTGTTTTCAAGTATCCTCCTTCTCCAAGTGACTAAAATCATCAAATAACATTTTCCAACACACAGAATAGTATGCTGGTAACAATATCAATAATTTCCATTATGTTCTCCCTAGGCACTGAAGTACTTAGAATTTCACAGCAAAGAGTTCACATCTACTTAAGTTATGCAATAATAGTTTGAAGACATTTAAAGACAACCCAGGCTCTTTCCTGTTTCATCCTCTCTCAGCTAAGAACTAGGCCAATGTTGACTTTTCTACTCTTCTAATCTGACTGAAGTAGCTGTCATGTCCCCAGTGGCATGTGTTTTGTGGTGATCATAGAAGTTGCCACAGAAGAATAACACAAAAAATTCATCTGTACCACATTTTCCCCTTTAGTTTTCCCAATTTGAACTTCCCTTTTAGGAAATGGAATGTTTAATTGATTGTTGTGTGTTTAGTAGGGAAACATATACACCTCTCTGTGCACTTGATCTGATATGAATTGAATATGGAATTTTCAGACACTGTAGCCACCCACCGCTGCCACATGGTATTTTCTTTGTTGCTGGCAAAGCTTTGTGTAAATGAACTCTTGCCATTCTATATGTCAAAAGGTACCCTCAAATTTGATAGTGATAGATCATTTTGGTTGAAAAAGTTACATTGATGTCCTGGCGAGTGTTCTCAGTGGTTAGAACACCAGCCCTCGCACCAAAGGATTGTGAGTTCAATTCCCAGTCAATGGTACATACCTGGGTTGCAGGTTAAATCCCTTGCCCTAGTTGGGGAGTGTGCAGGAGGCAACCAATCGATGTGTCTCTCTCACATGGATATTTCTCTCTTTCCCCAGCCCCTTCCATTCTCTAAAAATCAATGGGGAAAAAATCCTTGAGTGAATATTAACACACACACACACACACACACACACACACACACAAGAATTCTCATTCTTCAGTACAAAATTTCACTCTTAAATACTTTTGACTGGTGACATATGCGACTTCTCTTTAACTTGACAAGATGCAGTCTATGTGGATAATGATGGACTGAGTCTGGACAGGGAAATTTGTGACAGTTCTCTGTATCCAACACATCTTATGTGCCACATCTGATTGTCTTGATCCTATTCATCTCTACAGCCCTTGTACACTGGTTTCAACATCCCCTCCAATGCATACACCAGCCACTGCTGAAGTTATGAACTTTGTGTGACTACAAGCAGGCAAGGATAACATGATTTCACTTCCTTTTTTATACAGTGTGCCTCTAGCCTCCTAACTGGAGTTTCCCTTTTAATACTGAGACCAAAATGAAAGCCAGAACTGTTGGAGAGTTGAAACTCATGGAAAAGTAGCTTTAACTGATGGGACTGGAAGCCAGTGATTAAAATTAAAATTTTCACTACTCTTTCCTCCAACCAACTTTCCTGAGACTCAGTAGGTCTTAAGGCTTCTCATAAGAAAGCCCATTGAGGTCAAATAAGTTATATTGGCTGCCAAGTAGGTGCCAATTTGTAATCTTGCCTCATATTGTCTCTTCCCCTGATTCAGTGTTCATTCATGTCACTCTTGCTTCACTGGGATTACACTCCCTAATAAACCAGCAGCATTAAGATTTCCCTCAGGCTTCACTTCGTAGACAATCCAAACTGACAGTTTGTATCAGTAGCCCCGGAAACCAGACATATCCCATGTCTTTTGAATAAAATTTTGGAGTTGGATTCCTCACTAGATCAATGCCAAAAGGATGCCATATCTGGTCGTAGTTGAGGTGATGATAAGCCATGTCATGCAGTAGCATTACAATTAAAAAAGCATTAAAAAACAAACAAACATCTAGTTAATTGGAATGAGATGCATGTTGACAGTGAGATTTTGGAATATACGGTTGCTCTAGCAGTTGAACTCTATGAGGCCAACAATCATTTAGAATGATTATAGAGTAGACTGGCTTTTGTTAATAGCATTGAAAGCCTAGCATAAATGACATGAAAGTCTCAGAGAAGCCAACAGACAATGGATGGCATGCTGCAAGGGCCTCTCATTCCCAATAGCTGCCAGGCAGACAGGCCCAGATCTTATCATAAACAAGCTGTTACACACACCCTCACACACACTCATTTATAAGATATTATGGAAAATATGGTAAGCACCGACTGGATATTTGATAGTTTTAAGAAATTATTCTTCCTTTTATTATAAATTATGTTGGTTATATTAAAAACAAATGTAATCTTGTTGAAAATGTATATTAAAATATCTTATATAATAAAAGCCTAATATGCTAAGTGTCCAGTCGTCCAGTTGGCTGTTCAACCAATCAAAGCATAATATGCTAATGATATGCTAAGGCTGCTCAACTGCTTGCGATGATGTGCACTGACCACCAGGGGGCAGACAGTTGACTGATCGACCAGTTGCTATGACATGCACTGACCATCAGGGGGCAGACACTCTAACTGGTAGGTTAGCTTGCTGCTGGGGTCTGGCTGATCCAGACTGAGTGAGACAAGCCAAACATGCCCTGGAGCCCTCCTACAGTCCCTCCCCAGCAGGAAACCTCCCACATCTCTCCCCAGCCCTGATTGTGCCCCGGTAGGGTCCCTCAGCCTGGCCTGCAACCTCTCACAATCTGGGACCATTTGGAAGATGTTAGAGAACCAGTTTTGGCCCAACAGAATGATCAGTCGCTATGATATGCACTGACCACCAGGGACAGATGCTTAATGCAGAAGCTGCCCCATGGTGGTCAGTGTACTCCCATAGGGGGAGCACCACTCAACCAAAAGCCAGGCTCACAGCTGGTGAGCGCCTAAGCTGTCAGTCAGACATCCCCCAAGGGCTCCTGGACTGTGAGAGGGTGCAGGACAGGCTGGGGGACCACCCCCTGAGTGCACAAATTTCATGCATCAGGCCTCTAGTTTACAAATAAAATACTGGTGCCAAAGATTTGCTACAAAATGATTGGGTGGTGGGAGTGAATTGGGGTATATTTAAAACAAGATTTGGTATTCAGTGATAATTATTGAAGCTATGTAATGGATGCATGTGTTTTCATTTTACTATTATTTCTACCTTCTAAATATTTGAAAATGTCCATAGTATGTTGTGAGTTTTTTTTAATCAGGGCTAGGATTTGATTGTAAATCAGATAGAGCTACAAAAGAAATGGAATAAGTATGTGACATTGACAGTACCCTGTGATAAAGTTAGGACTCTGATGAGAAAAAAATGGGGTTCTGAAATCTGGAAAGTGTCCATATGGTGGATGAGCCTGAGAACATTACTCATACAAACTTGCCTAAATACTACAGACAGATGAATCAATAGCCCCCATTTCTAGGTATATACCCAAAATAATTGAAAGCAGAGACTCAAACTGATGTTTGTAAACAGATATTCAGATATATATATATATATATATACACACTAGGGGCTCAGTACACAAAATTCATGCACTAGGTGTGTGTGTGTGGGGGGGGGGTTCCCTAAGCCCAGCCTACCCCCTCTCACAGACTGGGAGCCCTCAGGGGATGTCCTACTGATGGCTTAGGTGACCGGCTGATCAGGGGAAGGCACCAGCCCCATCACCCTGCTGCTGCAGCCACTGCCAGCCACTGCAGCTACCAAGGCGTTTTTATCAACATGGACTCCAGTCCCTTTACCATGAAAAAAGAACAACTTTAGGCATTTTCAAGATGTGTCTTTCATAGAATATGACCTTTCTTTCTTTCTTTCTTTCTTTCTTTCTTTCTTTCTTTCTTTCTTTCTTTCTTCTTTTAATCCTCACCTGAGGATATGTTTCCATTGATTTTTAGAGAGCGTTGCAGAGAGGAGAGACAGAGAGAAATATCAATGTGAGAGGGACACTGTGATTGGTTGCCTCTTGCATGAGCCCTGACCTGGGCCCCGGCCAGGGAAGAGCTGTAACCTAGGTACATGCTCTTTATCATAATCAAACCTGGACCCTGTGGTTGGTAAGCCAAGGCTCCATCCACTGAGCCAAACCAGCTAGGGCAGGATATGACATTTTTTAGATCCTCCAGCAGCAAACCTTCATTTTACCCTCCAGGAGTGTGGTGGAAAAACCCTAGATCACCTTCTTGGATTCTTATAGCTCAAGTTACCAAGAACACTGCAAGTGGCAGCATACAGGGAACTTAGCCAATGAGAGGTCAGAAAAGGTGTTTACACTTGAACTGGTTTGGCTCAGTGGATAGAGAGAGCAACAACCCACAGACTACAGGGTCCCAAGGTTTGATTCCTGTTAAGGGCATGTACCTTGGTTGTGGGCACATCCCCAGTAGGGAGTGTGCAGGAGGCAGCTGATTAATGTTTCTCTCTCATCAATGTTTCTGACTGTCTATCCTCTCCTATCTTCTCTGTAAAAGAATCAATAAAATATATTTTTTTTAAAAGAAAAGGTGTTTCCTCTGCAGCTCATGCATAGAGGACCCCCTAGGTTGTGTTCACTGGTCTAGGGGCATGTTCCTACTGCCGAGAGGGGCGGTCATGCCCCTGAGGCTGGCAGCTAGCCCTGCACATTGTGGGTGCTGGTCTGGGGAACCCCAGCTGATTCTGGAACCCCAGCAGCTCAGAGCCTACACTCGGGCCTATAGGCCACTCGGTGCCTGTGTATGCAAATTAACCCACCATCTTTGTTGGTTAATTTGCATACTCACTCCTGATTGGCTGGTGAGCATAGTGGAGGGATGGTCAATGTACATGTTTCTCTTTTATTATATAGGATTAGCCAAAAGGTGGAAAGAAGCCAAATTTCCATTGACAAATGACTGGATAACAAAAATGTGGTATATATACAGGATGTACAATCATATCGTACACATTTCTAATCTCTATGACTTTTCTTGATTTTCTTTGCCTTTTCACACTGGGGAGTTCACCTAAATCCACCACCACCATGAACTTGTTGAATATAAGTAATAGGAGTGAACATCTTTGTGTTTTTTTTTTCTGATTTTAGGGGTAAAAATCCAGTATTTCACAAATAATAGGATTTTATCTGTGGAATTTTTCATAGATACCCTTATCAGTTTGAGGAAGTTCCTTGAATAAACTGAGTTTATAGAATATTTTTATAATGAATAGGTATTGGAATTTATAAAAAGATTTTCCAGCACATATTAAAATGAA
>PVJC01008248.1:32956-49119 GCA_004026665.1 Murina feae | reverse complement strand
GTTGGCAGCCTGCTTGGTGGCTTCCCAGGTCCCTTCCGAGGATCAGGGAGCAGGAAAAGGCTGGCCTGACCACGAGGCGGGGTTTTCCCTGCTTTCTGGTGGCTGGAGGAAGATGGGCAGTAGGCAAGCTTGGGAGGCAGGCAGCACCCAGCCCTAGCCACAGTTCAAAAAAGAGAACAACATGCAGGGGAGGGCAAGAATTTGAGAGATCAACATAGAGGGGGTGCCTGCTCCAAGCCTTGACGGTGTGCCTGGGGGCAGGCCCCCAGCAGGTAGACATACACAGGAGGACTGCTCCGAGCCTCAGATGCGGCTGGGGGCAGGTCCCCAGTGGTGACACACACACAGATACACACACACACACACACAAAAGGCGCCTGGCAGACTGGGGCCATCATAGGACATCCACTGAGGGGTCCCAGACTGTGAGAGGGCACAGGCCGGGCTGAGGGACTCCCTCCACCCCGAGTGTACAAATTTTTGTGCACTGGGCCCCTAATATACTAATAAAAGGGTAATATGCTAATTAGATCGGGTTGACCAGCCATCTTCCAGACATCTGACTTCCTTCCAGACAAAGCTATGGTGGTGGGGGCCGAGGCAGAGAGGGCAGTTGAGGGCAAGATCAGGCCAACAGGAGAGGGCCGTTAGGGGCAAGATCAGGCTGGCAGGGGAGGGCAGTTAGGGGTGATTAGGCAGGCAGAGGCAGTTAGGGTAAGCAGTCGGACATCCTCCAAGGGGTCTATGATTGGAGAGCGTGCAGGCTGGGCTGAGAGACCTCCCCTCCCCCCCTGCTTGAATTTCATTCACTGGGCCATTAATATATATATATATATATATATCAATTGTTCTAATTGAAAAAGAAGGGGGCTTTAAGATTAACTTTTGAACATGGTTCATAATTAAAAACTATTCTTTATTATGGAAATACCAATCTTGCTGTTAGAACCTAGCCTGTATTTTTTTCCCCTGAGTCAAATGCGCCATCTTTCTGAGGAAAAAACAGTCTTGGTCTTTCTACATCATCTGTAAATAGAGTTATACTTAGTTCAAGACTTTATTAAAATCCAAAATCGGACCATGTGCACATTTTGTCTTAAGCCAGCTTTCTCTCCTTACGAGTACAGAAATTCCAGACACATTTCTAAATTTTGTAAAACTTTTCATGGTGAGACTTTGGTATATTGGAATGATGCTATAACCAAGTGAGATACTTGGCTAGGGCTGAATATGTTTATATTTGGTACTTTTCACCTGAATGCCTCTCTCTCTCTCTCTCTCTCTCTCTCTCTCTCTCTCTCTCTCTCTCTCTCTCTCTCTCTCTCTCTCTCTATATATATATATATATATATATATATATATATGATTTAAAGATTATATACTTTTTTAAAAAAATCTTTATTGCTCATATTATTACAGTTGTTCCTCTTTCCCCCCCCCCATAGCTCCCCTCCTCCCAGTTCCCACCCCACTCTCTGCCCTTACCCCCCTCCCCACTGTCCTCATCCATAGGTGTACCATTTTTGTCGTCTCTTCCTGCACCCCCAACACCCCTTTCTCCTTGAGAATTGTCAGTCCACTCCCTTTCTATGCCCCTGATTCTATTCTATTCACCAGTTTATTCTGTTCATCAGATTTTTTATTCACTTGATTTTTATTTTATTTATTTATTTATTTTTATTTTAAAAAATATATTTTATTGATTTCTTTTTACATAGAGTAAGGGAGAGTGATAGACAGTTAGAAACATTGATGAGAGAGAAACATCGATCAGCTGCCTCCTGCACACCCCCCACTGGGGATGTGCCGCAACCAAGGTACATGCCCTTGTCTGGAATCAAACCTGGGACCCTTGAGTCCACAGGCTGACGCTCTATCCACTGAGCCAAACCGGTCAGGGCTATTCACTTGATTTTTAGGTTCACTTGTTGATAGATATGTATTTGGTGTTCATAATTTTTATCTTTACTTTTTCTAATTCTTCCTCTTTTCAAAGGTTACCTTTCAGCATTTCATATAATACTAGTTGGGTGATGATGAACTTTTTTTTTTTTCAATATACTTTATTGATTTTTTTTACAGAGAGGAAGGGAGAGAGATAGAGAGTTAGAAACATAGATCAGCTGCCTCCTGCACACTCCCCATTGGGCATGTGGAGGCAACCAAGGTACATACCCTTGACCAGAATCGAACCCAGGACCTTTCAGTCCACAGGCTGACGCTCTATCCACTGAGTCAAACCGGTCAGGGCGTGATGAACTTCTTTAGCTTTTTCTTTGTCTGTGAAGCTCTGTATCTGACCTTCAATTCTGAATGATAGCTTTGCTGGGTAAAGTAATTTTGGCTGTAGGTTCTTGCTATTCATTACTTTGAATATTTCTTGCCACTCCCTTCTGGCCTGCAAAGTTTCTGTTGAGAAATCAGCTGACAGTTGTATGGGTTCCCCCTTGTAGGTAACTGACTGCTTTTCTCTTGCTGCTTTTAAAATTCTCTCCTTGTCTTTTGCCCTTGGCATTTTAATTATGATGTGTCTTGGTGTGGTCCTCTTTGGATATCTTTTATTTGGGATTCTCTGCACTTCCTGGACTTGGAAGTCTATTTCTTTCACCAGGTGGGGGAAGTTTTCTGACATTATTTCTCCAAATAGGTTTTCTATATCTTGCTATCTCTCTTCTTCTGGCACCCCTATAATTCAGATGTTGTTATGCTTGAAGTTGTCCTAGAGGCTCCTTACACTATCTTCATATTTTTGGATTCTTTTTTCTTTTTTCTTTTCTGGTTGGGTGTTTTTTGCTTCTTTGTATTTCAAATCTTTGACTTGATTCTTGTGATCCTCTAGTCTGCTGTTGGATTTCTGTATATTCTTTATTTCAGTCAGTGTGTGCTTAATTTCTAGTTGGTTCTTTTTCATATCCTTGAGGGGTCTCACTAAATTTATCGGCAGTTTCTAGAAAATTCTTGAAAAACCTTATAACTGTGGTTTTGAACTCTATATCCAGTTGTTTGCTTTCCTCCATTTCTGTCATTTGTGACCTGTTTCTTTGTCTCCACATTTTGGCTGCTTCCCTGCGTTGATAGAGTGGCTTTCTGTGCTAGGTGTCCTATAGGGCCCAGTGACTCAGCCTCCCCAATTACCTGAGGTGGACACTCTTGGTGCACCCCTTTGTAGGCTTTGTGCACAGTCTTGTTGTAGCTAAGCCTTGCTTGTTTTTGGTATCACTGGGAGGAATTGACCTCCAGGCCAATTGGCTGTGAGAATCAGCTGTGTTTATGGTGGGAGAACTTCTGTGCTGGAGACAGCCTTATGGGGCAAATCTTGCTTTAGTGGGGCTTTGGTGCTCACTGAGTCTGCCCCCTGTGTGTGTCCCTTATGGATCTGAAGAGTTATAACCTGGATGGTTCCACTCTGACTACTGGGTACACTGGCTCTTGAATCTCTAAGGAGGTGCTAATTTACCCTCTGCCTGAGGCTACCCAGCCTTCTATATGGAGAAGCCTCTGCTCAGCTTGGGTGGGGTGTGGTCTCAGGGAATCAACAGGGAGAAGCAAACAGCTATGGCTGATCCTCTGCCCTGCCCTAAGAGGACCCGGGTCTCAGTGTCCCTAGGTAATCGCTGCAAGCACCTCTGAGAGAAAGCTGCCCTGGAGTTCCTCCTGATGCCAGACAGTCCAGTTTCTCCCTGTATGAGTATGGATCCCCAGAAACTTGCCTGGAACTGGAGTTCAGAGCCATCGGGAGCTTGTGACTCCCTCTGGATTAAAAAAGACAACTGTGTCCTCAGTTGCCAGCCTTTTCTGCGCATGCACCTCTGTACCTCTGCACTTTACTTCCACACTTCCTCTGAGTCTCAGTGTGCATTTCTCTTTCCTTCTAGTTGTAGAATTTCCACTCAGACAACCTTCCTGTGGTTCTGGGTGGTGTCCGTTTTTTCTTTTAGTTGTAGTTTTGAAGTGGTTGTGCGAGGCAGCAATTTCAGGTGTTTACTTATGCCGCCGTCTTGGTTTTTTCTCCAAAGATTATATACTTTTTATAATTATTGTAAGATATCAATTAAGCCCTGACCAGTTTGGCTCAGCGGATAGAGCGTTATCCTGCAGACTGAAGGGTTCCAGATTCACTTCTGGTCAAGGGCATGTACCTTGGTTGTGGGCACATTCCCAGTAGGGGTTGTGCAGGAGGCAGCTGATCGATGTTTCTAACTCTCTATCCCTCTCCCTTCCTCTCTGTAAAAAATATAATAAAATATATTTTTTAAAAAAGATATCAATTAAATGTAAACTGGTTTTTATATTAAAAATTTTTGTTTGAGATCACAGAATTAACCCTTCTTTTTCAATTAGACCAATAAGTAATATATTTTGAATTCCTAATTTTTTCAGAGAAAACAAAAATTATTTTCTCAAAAATAAATTTTTATACTTTAGGCATTTAGTTATCACAATTATATAACTTATCCCAATTTAATTTGAACTTTAAACTTTTAGAGCTTTTATATTTTTTGCTGGTGTTGTACCCAGATGTCGTGGTCCCCAAAGACTACGAGTGAGCCCCAAAACCGCTGCAAGAACATGAGAGCTTTATTATTCAAGTTAACTTGGACTTCCCGCTCGCCCACCGGCACAGTAGCGCGACAGGGCAGGAAGTGCGGGTTTCAGGCAAAACAAAAAATTTATAGGGCCGGAAGTAGTGGGTGGGGTAACGTGTGTGGCCCCTATTGATTGGTCGAGGGAAGGTCCTGGGCCGGGCATTTCCTCTGTATCCCTATTGGCAGGTCTGCACTCTCGCACCACTCTTCCGCCCTTACAGCTGGTAAGTTAAATGTTTAGCATTTTTTATTAGTAATATCTTTTTTAAAAAATATATTTTATTAATTTTTTTACAGAGAGGAAGGGAGAGGGATAGAGAGTTAGAAACATCAATGGGAGGGAAACATCGATTAGCTGGCTCCTGCACATTCCCTACTGGGGATGTGCCTGCAACCCAGGTATATGCCCTTGACAGGAATTGAAGCCGGAACCTTTGAATTCACAGGCCAATGCTCTATCCACTGAGCCAAACCGGTTAGGGCAATTAGTAATATCTTTATATTTTTAAGAATAAATTTCAAAAATACAAGACATAATCAATCAATAGCTTTAATTTTATCCTCTAGATTTCATATGAGGCATACTGAGATTAATATTTCAGCATTTTGTCATTTCAAAAATACCTAGATATATTACTTTATGTTTTAATTCAGCAAGCTTCCAAAGTTTCTAGTTGCAGTGACTGGAAGCAGGTAGTGATTCAAATGTAAATTAGTTACATTCTTTCTGCTGGAAATGAGACCATTCCCAAGGAGGGGAAACCAGGAAGCAAATTTGTCTTTAGTAGTTGCCCCTGGAGGGAAATTTTGGCCTACCTGCTTGTTCTGCTGGGAGAAGGGCAGCTAGCGCCTTCCTCCATTAGAGATTGATTTATCAATGTTTCAACAATTTTTTGATTCAAATCCAATTATTATTAATTTAAGGCATTTTCTTTGGCAAATTTTTGTAACAGAGACAGTTTACTGATTTTCTTTTTGCTTTTCCAGTTAGGTGTTTTTTGCTTCTTCGTATTTCAAATCTTTGACTTGATCCTTGCGATCCTCTAGTCTGCTGTTGGATTTCTGTATATTATTCTTTATTTCAGTCAGTGTGTGCTTAATTTCTAGTTGGTCCTTTTTCATATCCTTGAGGGTCTCACTAAATTTATCGGCAGTTTCTAGAAAATTCTTGAAAAACCTTATAACTGTGGTTTTGAACTCTATATCCAGTTGTTTGCTTTCCTCCATTTCTGTCATTTGTGACCTGTTTCTTTGTCTCCGCATTTTGGCTGCTTCCCTGCATTGATAGAGTGGCTTTCTGTGCTAGGCTTTCTGTAGGGCCGAGTGGCTCAGCCTCCCCAATTACCTGAGGTGGACACTCTTGGTGCACCCCTTTGTAGGCTTTGTGCACAGTCTTGTTGTAGCTAAGCCTTGCTTATTTTTGGTATCACTGGGAGGAATTGACCTCCAGGCCAATTGGCTGTGAGAATCAGCTGTGTCTATGGTGGGAGAACTTCTGTGCTGGAGACAGCCTTATGGGGCAAATCTTGCTTTAGTGGGGCTTTGGTGCTCACTGAGTCTGCCTCCTGAGTGTGTCCCTTATGGATCTGAGGAGTTGTAATCTGGATGGTCCCACTCTGACCACTGGTTACACTGGCTCTTGGATCCGTAAGGAGGTGCTATTTTAGCCTCTGGCTGAGGCTACCCAGCAGGAGCTATGAAGTGATCTGCAGATTCCTCTTCTTTGTTTGAGGTTTAGAGGTGCCCAGATGAGGCCCAGCTGTGAAGCAACGCAAGCTGCTGTGGGGCCTTGGGCTTTCTTTTGGATGTTCTGGGTCTCTCTGACCCAGCTGCAGTTTGTTAGGTAATTTTAGATTGCAAAGGGCCAGCCTTTTAAATGCAGAAGCCTCTGCTGCAGCTTGGGTGGGGTGTGGTCTTAGGGAATCAACAGGGAGAAGCAAACAGCTATGGCTGATCCTCAGCCCAGCCCTAAGAGGACCCAGGTCTCAGTGTCCGGAGGTAATCGCCGCAAGCACCTCTGAGAGAAGGCCGCCCTCGAGTTCCTCCCTATGTCAGACAGTCCAGTTTCTCCCAATATGAGTCTGGGTTCCCAGAAATTTGCCTGGAATTAGAGTTCAGAGCAGCTGGGAGCTTGTGTCTCCCTCCTGATTGAAAAAGACAACCGTGTCCTCAGTTGCCAGCCCTTTCTGTGCGAGCCTCTGTACCTCTGCATTTTACTTACGCGCCTCCTCTGAGTCTCAGTGTGCTTTTCTTTCCTTCTAGTTGTAGAATTTCCACTCAGCCAGCCTTCCTGTGGTTCTGGATGGTGTCCGTTTTTTCTTTTAGTTGTAGTTTTGAAGTGGTTGTGTGAGGCAGCAATTTCGGGTGTTTACCTATGCTACCATCTTGGTTTCTGAATGAGGTATTTTTTAAAAGCCACCTTTTAATCATGGGAACTGAAGTTTGCTAGCCTACGTTTGTGCCTAATACACTGATTTATGATCTTTTGGTAAAATAAATTTGACAATCCTTCCGGGGTTTGAGTTTTAAGAAACGTTTTCTTCACCCAGAATTGGCTTTAGGTCATTTCAATAGGCTCTGGAATGCCTCAAGTGTTTGTTTTCTCTCTCATCAAGGAAAATTTTCTGCTTAAGGTACATAGGAAGCTTTGCCAAATAATAATAACTATATTATGCTTTCATTTATAGCTCTACTTGTTATTCTGGAATACTGTGTTTTGCAGAAGGCACACGATTCCAGGTCATTTGCATTACTCTATACAGTGTCTGGATTTATAGAAGTACTGGCAGGAAAAATCAGGAGAAACAAAAAATTTATTATGGGGCTCAATGAAAGGAAAATAATGATATAGTTTTTGTAACTTTTAAAAAAATATATATTTTATTAATTTTTCACAGAGAGGAAGAGAGAAGGATAGAGAGTTAGAAACATTGATGAGAGAGAAACATTGACCAGCTGCTTCCTGCACACTCCCTATTGGGGATGTGCTTGCAACCAAGGTACATGCCCTTGACTGGAATCGAACCTGGGACCCTTGAGTCTGCAGGCCAACGCTCTATCCACTGAGCCAAACCGGTCAGGGGAGTTTTTGTAACTTTTGTTGAAAGAATTGCTGATTCTTAAACCTTTTGTTTTTCTAATATAAGGAAGCATTTTTTTAACGCAAATTTGGTAAATTATATATTCTCCCCACCTGCCCCTCCAGATTTGGCAATTCTTAATAAGTGGCAATACATTTCTTTGCATGAATTCAATAAGACCCGTTTCCAATTGTAGCTATATCAGCCAAGACAAACTGATAATGGGCCTGCATATAGCAGCCATGGCTTTACTGCCTTTTGTGGAACTTTGTCCACCCACCATTCCATGGGAATCCCTTACAATCCACAAGGGCAGGCCATTGTTGAGTGTGCCCATGCTACCCTGAAGGTATGCTAGTAAAACAAAAAAAGGGAGAATATGGGACTCAAGGACCCAGCTATAATACTATCTAAAGCAATATTTATCCTTAATTTTTTGAATCTGAATGATCATTTTCAATCCTCAATAACCCCACCTCAGAAACCATGTCTCGTGGCAAGACGTGGGCACTAATAACTGGATGAGACGCAATGAATTATTAACATGGGGGAGAGGATATGCATGTGTTTCTACCCCCACAAGGCTGCTGTGGATTCCAGTTTGCTGGATTAAATCCTATCATGGAATGGCATGGGACCAATGACAGAGGCTGAGCAATTATTGGAGCCTACTCACACTCCACACATCTCAAATAACTAACCGTTGCTATTTTTGTTTTTCTTATAGTCTGTAAAATTGGAACTGGAGCAGTAAATGCACTTTGTGGACCCTGATATTCCAAAGCAAAAAGTTCATCACCTCCCTCTGTCTTCTACATGTAGCAAAACAAAAAAGGGGAGATGTTGGGGAGCACATGAAACTTGGTTAGAAAGTTTATCGGAATTCTGAATTAGGGGAGTGCGGAAAGCAATGCCCCTAATTATTCCTTGACCTTTCTAAACAAGTCTGTGCATGTGCAGACCCCTGGTGTTTACTGGAAAGCATATTCTTAATCTTTGGATGTCCTTGCTTAAAGGACCCTACAAATACATGTGTCCTCCCAATATTACTTACCTTACGAATTGTATCTAAAAGATGAACTTTATCTCAAACTGCTGCTACAATAAAAGCCTAATGAGACAGGCAATTGGGTTCATTTGTCTGGTTCATTTAGCCAGGCAGTCCCTTAGCCCTTTCTTTCACAGCAAATGTTATGTTGGAATAATCCATTCATCTGTCACTCAGGGTCTGTTGGTCAGCCCCAGAACACTGGCCAGGCTAGTTTTATTTTTTGAGAAATCTCCATACTGTTTTTCATAATGGCTGTACTGATCTATATTTCCACTGTCATGTAAATGTGCAAGCATTCCCTTTGCTCCACATCCTTATCTATCTATCTATCTATCTATCTATCTATCTATCTATATTTTAATATATTTTTATTGATTTCAGAGAGGAAGGGAGAGGGAGAGAGAGGTAGAAACATCAATGATGAGAGAATCATTGATTGACCACCTCTTACATGCCCTTCACTGGGAACCGAGCCCACAACCCGGGCATGTAGCCTGACTAGGAATCAAATGTGACCTCCTGATTCACAGGTTAATGCTTAACTACTGAGCCAGACAGGTTGGGACTCACTGATATTTTTTGATAACAGACATACTGAGAGGTGTGAGGTGATATTTCATTGTTGTTGTTTTTTTATTGTTGTTAATTCTCACCCAATATTTTTCCCCCTATTAATTTTTAGAGAGAGTAGAATGGAGGGGGAGAGACAGAGAGAAACATTAATTTGAGAGAGACACGTGAATTGGTTGCCTCCTGCACATCCCGACCTGGGCTGGTAATGGAGCTTGTAACCGAGGCATGTGCCCTTGGCCAAAATTGAACCCAGAACCCTTCAGTCCACAGACCGATGCTTTATCACTGAACAAAACTGGCCAGGGCAAGATATTTTTTAATTTTATTATATTTTAAATATATTTTTATTGATTTCAAAAAAGAAGGGAGAGGGAGAGATAGAAACATCAATGATGAGAATCATTGATCAGCTGCCTCCTGCACACCCCCTAATGGGAATCAAGCCTGCAATCCAGGCATGTGCCCTTGATTGGAATCAAATCCGGGACCCTTCAGTTCCCAGGCGGACACTCTATCCACTGAGCCAAACCAGCTAGGGCTGTTTTTCTGTTTAAAAATTTTATCTTTATTGTTGAAAGTGGTAATATATATATACCGTATTTTCCGGAGTATAAGACAACTTTTTAACCCAGGAAAATCTTCTCAAAAGTCGGGGTCATCTTATACGCTGGGTGTCGTCTTATAGGGCGGGTGCTGAAACTTCTGAGCCGGATTGGAAAATCTGCGGTCGCCGCATATGGTTTGGGGAGCTAAAAAACGGCCGCACTCCATTCATTTCAATGGAGCTGGACGGAAACCACAAGTGTCTCCTGTCGGCTCCTTTTTGTGTCACATACAGTCTCCATCTGGACTTTTTAACCCAGGAAAATCTTCTCAAAAGTTGGGGTTCGTCTTATACACCCGGTCATCTTATACGCCAGAAAATACGGTAGCAATACCGATGTGCCCTTTCCCTCCTCACACTGACTCGCTCTACCTTGACCGTACCCTTCAATTTGTTTCATCAGTGTTTTGTAGTTTTTAGTGTACAGACCTTTCACCTACTTGGCTATTGTAAAAGAGATTATTTTCTTTTTTTTTCCTTTTTTAAATTTATCTTTATTGTTCAGATTATTACAGTTGTTCCTCTTTTTTCCCCCATAGCTCCCCTCCTCCCAGTTCCCACCCCACTTTCTGTCCTTGCCCCCCCACTGTCCTCACCCATAGGTGTACGATTATTGTCCATTCTCTTCATGCACCCCCAATACCCTTAACCCCTGAAAATTGTCAGTCCACTCCCTTTCTATGCCTCTGATTCTATTCCGTTCACCAGTTTATTCTGTTCATCACATTTTTTATTCACTTGATTCTTAGATTCACTTGTTGATAGATATGTATTTGTTGTTCATAATTTTTACTTTCCTTTTTTTTCTTCTTCTTCTCAAAGGATACCTTTCAGCATTTCATATAATACTGGTTGGGTGGTGATGAACTCTTTTAGCTTTTTCTTGTCTGTGAAGCTCTTTATCTGACCTTCAATTCTGAATGATAGTTTGCTGGGTAAAGTAATTTTGGCTGTAGGATCTTGCTATTCATCACTTTGAATATTTCTTGCCACTCCCTTCTGGCCTGCAAAGTTTCTGTTGAGAAATCGGCTGACAGTCGTATGGGTTCCTCCTTGTAGGTAACTAACTGCTTTTCTCTTGCAGCTTTTAAGATTCTCTCCTTGTCTTTTGCTCTTGGCATTTTAATTATGATGTGTCTTGGTGTGGTCCTCCTTGGATTTCTTTTGTTTGGAGTTCTCTGCACTTCCTGGACTTGGAAGTCTATTTCTTTCACCAGGTGGGGGAAGTTTTCTGTCATTATTTCTTCAAATAGGTTTTCAATGTCTTGCTCTTTCTCTTCTTCTGGCATCCCTATAATTCTGATGTTGGTACGCTTGAAGTTGTCCCAGAGACTCCTTACACTATCTTCATACTTTTTGATCCTTTTTCTTTTTTTTTTCTTTTTGCTTTTCCGGCTGGGTGGGTTTTGCTTCTTCATATTTCATATCTTTGACTTGATTCTTGCGATCCTCTCGTCTGCTGTTGGATGTCTGTATAATATTCTTTATTTCAGTCAGTGTATGCTTAATTTCTAGTTGGTCCTTTATCATATCCTTGAGGGTCTCATTAGATTCATTGAGGATCTCACTAAATTTATCGGTGGTCTCACTAAATTTATCGGCAGTCTCTAGAAATTTCTTGAAAAACCTAATAACTGTGACTTTGAACTCTATATCCTGTCTTTTTTCCCCCTCCATTTCTGTCATTTGTGACCTGTTTCTTTGTCTCCGCATTTTGGCTGCTTCCCTTTCTGAGTTAGGCAATCACTGCAATGAATTAACCTCTAAGCCACGTGGTTATGAGAGTCAGCTGTGTCTACAGTGGGAGAACTTCTGTGCTGGAGACACCCTTATGGGGCAAGAGTTGTTTCAGTGGGGCTTTTATGCTCACTGCATCTGCCTGGTGTGTGTTCCTTGTGGATCTGAGTTTTATTTAGGATGATCCCACTCTGGCAACTGGGTGAGGTTGGCTCTTGTATCTTTAAGGAGGTGTTGATTTAGCCTTTGCCTTAGGCTACTCAGCCTTTAATATGCAAAAACCTCTGAGGCAGCTTGGGAGAGGCGGGGCCTCGGGGAGTCTACGGGGCGGAGCAAATAGCTATGGCCCCTTCTCAGCCCTGCGCTGAAAGACACTGGGTCTCTGTGTCCCGCGGTAATTGCTGCAAGCTGAGAGAAACCCACTTTGGATTTCCTCCCAGTGCCAGTCAGCCCCCCTTCTCCGGGTATGGGTCTGGGTCCTCAGAAACTCGCCTGAAACTGGAGTTCAGAGCAACCGGGGGCCTGTGGCTCCTTCTGGTTTGAAAAAGAACCGCGTCCTCCGGCGCCAGCCCTCTCCCCGAGCCCCATGCGCGCGTGCCTCCGAACCTCTATACTTTGCTTCCGCCACTCCTCTGAGTCTCAGACTCTTTCTAGTTGTAGAATTTTCACTCAGTCAGCCTTCCTGTGGGTGTGAGTGGTGTCCGTGTTTTCTTTTCGTGGTTATTCTGAAATAGTTGTTCACGGCTGCATTTACGGTGTTTACCTTATGCTGCCATCTTGCTGTCCTTAAGAGATTATTTTTTTAATTTCTTTTTCACAGCCTCCCTAGTGGTCCTGGCAGGTCTGTCTTTTGCTTCATGCTTCAACAGTGTTTTGACAGAGAAGACCTAGGGACTCTCAATCTTCCAACTTTCTCTCCAGTTGCAACCTCCTGGAACTCTTCTCAGCTATCCCCTTACTCTGGGACCAGAAAAATCCATTTTGTGTTGTGTGTTTAGCCTAAGGTGACCAGATTTAAAGTGGTACACCATTGACCAGGGGGGTTCTTTTTCTTTTTTCTTTCTTTCTTTTTTTAAATTATTACTTAAAATATTACAAAGAGTAATCGGGACTTTTTTAAAACGCCGCGGGACAAACTGTTAAAACATCGGGACTGTCCCGCCAAAAGCGGGATGTCTGGTCACCTTAGTTTAGCTCCTTATTGCTGACTAACCCTGAGCCTTCAGCTTCATCACAGTTATCCCCTGAGATGGAGAATGTTGTCAATTGCCTGGTCAACCTGCATCCCCTCGCCTCTTTCTTTCTCTTGGCTTCTATTTCATGGCAGCGGTGTGACTTTGGAGGATTTGGGCCACTTCTGCGAGTTGACCAAGAAGTAAAAGGGCACTGAGCATCTCTAGAAGATGCAGAACCAGTCTGGTGGCCATGCTTTTTCTTCCAGGGCTTACAGAAGCTGTCCCAAGATGAATGGGGTAGAATCTTCCAGGCCATGGGAGCTGCCATGGCTCTACAGGATAACCTGAACCAGGCCCTTTTGGGCCTGCATGCCCTGGATTCTGCCCTCAGAGACCCCAACTTTATAGCTTCCTAGAGAGCCACTTCCTATATGAGGAGGTGAAAGTCATTAGGAGGATGGGCAACTACCTGCCTAAACTCCTCAGGCTTGTATGTGCCTCACTCTGGTATGGGCAAGTGTCTCTTCAAAAGGCTTACTCTCAAGTACTACAAGGAGCCTCCAGAGCCCATCAGCCTTTGAGGGGCCCATCGGCATCCCTGTGTCGGGACTTCTGTCTCAGTCTCTCCCTGCAGCTATGAGGCAGCTTAAAAAAAAAGTATGTATTGATTGATTTCAGAGAGAAAGTGATAGAAATATCAATGATGAGAGAGAATCATTGATAGGTTGCTTCCTGCATGACCCACACTGGGGATGGAGCCCGTAATCTGGGCATGCACCCTGACTAGGAATTGAACCTTGACCTCCTGGTTCATAGATTGACACTCAACCACTGAGCCATGCCAGCCAGGCTGAGGCAGTTTTTTCACCATTCTGGAATCTTCTCCCAAGCCATGGACCAAGTAGAAATAATAAAGCCCTAGCTGGTTTGCAGCCCTAGCTGGTTTGGCTCAGTGGATAGAACACTGGCCTATGGACTGAATGGTTCTAGGTTCGATTCTGATCAAGGGCACATTCCCAGAGGATGTGCAGGAGGCAGTGGATCAATGATTCTTTCTCACCATTGATATTTCTATCTCTTTCCCTCTCCCTATCTGAAATAAATAAAAAATACATTTTAAAAAATGGGTTTTTTGTTGTTTAAATCAACCTTTTTAGTTTGAGATAATCACAGATTTACATGGATTTTAGGTAATAATACAAAGAGATCCCATGTACCCTTTACCTAGTGTCCCCCAATAAATGTCTTGCAAAACTGTAGTATATGATCACAACCAGCGTGTTGACATTGATACCGTCAGAAAATAATGTTGCCTTTTAGACTCACACTCTAGAATGGTATATATATGGAATTATACTTTATCTCTTTTTTCACTCAGCCCAATTCTCCAGAAATTCATTCCACTTGTGATGTGTATCAATAGTATTGCTCCTTTTTACTGCCACATGTTATTGTGTGGTTCTTTTTGGCTTTGAACTGGACCATTTAATAAATTATGCTGGCCAAACTGGTTATCCATGTGAAATAATAAAAAAAAACAACACACATTTTTATCCCATAACCATAGGCAAAAAATAAATTTCAACTGTATAAAAGGCTCAAGTGAAACCAAGTTGTTTTACAGAAGATCTCACATACCATAGTTAATGTTACCTTCCCGAATAGGAACAAAAAGTCCAAGAAACACAAGGGCACTTTGGCTAATCCCATACAAACAGAAAACATTTGGTAAAATACGTCAACATAGAGATGACATCGCTCGAAAATAATATTTCTAACAAAATAATATTTCTAACAAAATAATATTTCTAACATTTCAAACCATACAAAAAAATTCATGCAAACCAACAAGCTTTTTGAAGAAGATTTTAAAAAAGGTCATCGAGAGAAAGGTCACCACAGACAAAGCCAGGACAACCAACAAACCCACAGCATTGGCGACGGTGCGTCCCCAGGATGAGGACGCCTGGTCCCTCTGTCCTGTCAACCGCAGTCGCTGCTGCCACACTAACAAACCCCAGGAAACCTGGCACTCTCACTTCCTCAGACGCCTGACTGCAAGATGAAAGCAGCGTTGTGGACCGACATTTTCGAGAATAAGACCACCGACTCCAATAAGGTCTTAAGCAGCAAGCGAGGATTTATTGAAAGTGAGCTGGCCAGCTGACCACTACGAGCAATCTCCACCACAGGGAGCCGTGCGCCTGCTAGGCGAGCTTTTATTCACAGAAACCACAAACATAATCCGGGCCCGACTTGATGTCTTGTCAGTTTACAGAGAACTGTAACGGGGGGCTCCGCTGGGAAAACAGATTTGAAAATTTCCCACTGACTTTTAACTCGTTGTTGGTTATCTCGCTGGCGGCCTTGAGAACAACACAGTTCTAGTCAATTAAAAAATACACCTGGCCTGGCATGAGAGCAGGGGCGTATCTAGCCTCTGGCCTACAAGGTCAGACAGCTAAGGTTATTTTCCTCATTATTCAAGTACACGAAAGCAGGCGAGAGAGCAAAGCTACGTTTAACTCCTCACTCTAGGGCCAGGTCACCCGCCCGCAGCTCACACGCCATGCTTCTGACACTGCAGACGCCCAGCATGTGAACCAGATCAGCTGCCACAGCCACGGGCACCTCCAGGGGCGCTTCCGCCCTAAGATGGAGGCTGAGGCGCGGGTGGGCCCAGTCAGCTCTGCGGCCCATTCCTCTCCGCCCGCGCCGAGGAGCTCCTGGCGGCTGCAGACCTGCCGGGCCGCTTGGCCTACCCGAGCCCTTGGCCTGTGCGCTCTGCTCCGCCCCACGTCCGCTCGTCCATTGTGGCTCCCAGCCAATTCCACGCGCTCAGGAAGCAGCACAGGGAGCGCGACGGAGTGGGCTTCTCGGGTCGCAGCTCAGGCTGGGTGAGGCCCATGTGTCAGGCCGCCCCTGGGCACCAGGCGGCTCTTAGCCCTGAGAGACCCCGGCTGTGAGGAGACGCCGGCTGTGAAAGACCCCGGATGTGAGGAGACCCCGGCTGTGAAAGACCCCGGATGTGAGGAGACTCAGGCTATGAAGAGCCCCACCTGTTAGGAGACCCTGGTTGTGAAGGGCCCCGGCTGTGAGGAGAGTCCGGCTGTGAGGAGAGTCCGGCTGTGAGGTGGCCCCTTGTAAAGGGTCCCGGATAAGCGGAGGCCCTGGGTATGAAGGGCCCTGCCTTTGAGGAGACTCGGGCTATGAAGGGTCCCGGCTGTGAAGAGTTCCGGCTGTGAAGGACCCCCCCACCCCGTGAGGAGGTTCCGGCTGTGACGAGACTCCGGCTGTGGGGAGACCCTGTCTGTGAAGGACCGCAGCTGTGAGGAGGTTCCGGCTTTGGGGAGACTC
>PVJC01008248.1:0-32856 GCA_004026665.1 Murina feae | reverse complement strand
CACACTGGTCAGGGCATGTTTAATTCATTCTTATAATGATTTATTTCTTAAGTTGTCTAGACTTTCCCCTTGAGCTCATATTCCCTTGGGATATTTGCCATTTTGGCTGGCAGACTTGTGAGGAAGGGCTAACGCTCAGGCCCTAGCATGTGCCCTCCTGAAGAATTGGGCTTCTGTATGAGATACAGAACAAAGATTTTTCCAATGCTAAAGTCATCCACAGTGGTACAACTCCCTTTTGGAGAGCTCTCTTGCTAACTTAGAAGCATTTTGCCTTTCAGATTTTGACGTGGCGGAATAAATGCTAGGATCCAGCCGTCTGCCTGTACCTGTGTTGAAAGTTGATGCCCCAACCTATTGACGTTCAACTGGTTGCTGTTTTCTGCCCTTAAGTAGTAATAAGGGCAAGCAATGAACTGTCTAACGCAGCGGTTCTCAACCTGTGGGTCGCGACCCCTTTGGGGGTCCAACGACCCTTTCACAGGGTCGCCTAAGAACATCGGAAAACACATTTTCGATGATCTTAGGGACCGAGACACCGCCCACATGCAGACACGCCAACATATGAGTATCCGGCGTGACGACATCATCGCGCCACCCCATCACATACACCCCGTACAAATACAGGCGTATGTGACAGGGTTGGCGCCATATGTATTACACGACCGGTCACACCTGTGTAGAGAGCAGCTACTGTGCAGAAAGCAGCTGCTGTGTGGAACGCAGCAGTATCGGAGGTAAAACGACACTTCATGAATTATAATTACTGGGTAAATGTAAAATCATGTCCTGTAAAATCATCAGCTACTACAAAAAAAAAAAACCTGTACCATGGGAACTTAATCTGGATGCTGATCGGTCTTTTTATATTCAGCTGTGGTTGAGGTGAATACTGCCCCCTTGTGATAGTAACAGGTATGTAAAAAAAAAGAATGATAAATCATAGGAAACTTTAATGAACTATATTGACTGAACTATGCCATGTATCATCTTTTGTATTACTAAAGCTATTGTTATATATTATTTTCATTAGCAAACCATCCCATGACAATGGATCGTGTAGAGAAGAACGTTAAGAAAATACAGTGAGGATTTTTTACAGGATGGTTTTACCTCAGTAATTACAGCAGGAATTGAGCAACCGCAATGTATTATTTGTCGTGAAGTTCTATCAGCCGAATCTATGAAGCCGAAAACAAACTAAAATGCCATGTTGATAGCAAGCATCCGGGCTTTGCTGGCAAGGATACCAACTATTTTAGAAACAAAGCTGATGGACTCAAGAAAGCCAGACTTGACACTGGTGGCAAGTACCACAAACAGAACATAGCAGCCACTGAAGCTTCATATTTGGTGGCACTCAGAATCGCCACAGCTATGAAACCTCACACCATTGCTGAGGATTTACTGTTGCCAGCAGCCAAAGACATTGTTCGAGTTATGATCGGAGGTGAATTTGTTACAAAATTGAGTGCAATTTCCTTATCTAACGACACTGTCCTCAAAATAATAGATGACATGTCTGCTGATATTCTTGATCAAGTAATCCAGGAAATTAAATCTGCTCCACTTCCAATATTTAGTATCCAGCTTGATGAATCTACAGACGTTGCAAACTGTTCACAGTTACTGGTTTACGTGAGGTATATTGATGGCGACTTTAAAGGTGAGTTTTTTGCAAACCTCTTGAAATGACAACTCCTGCATGTGATGTAGTTGACACAGTTGGGTCATTTCTGAAAGAGCGTAAGATCTCTTCAGAAAAG
The DNA here is from genome assembly GCA_004026665.1 of Murina feae. Taxonomy (NCBI): domain Eukaryota; kingdom Metazoa; phylum Chordata; class Mammalia; order Chiroptera; family Vespertilionidae; genus Murina; species Murina feae. The sequence continues at coordinate 31,090 of PVJC01008248.1, read as the reverse complement.
GTTTGAGGTGGCTGCACAGATGGTGCTCCAGCTATGCCAGGATGTCGATCTGGATTTCAGCGTTGGTACTGAATGAGTCACCAAGAGTCATTGGAACTCACTGTATGATTCATCGGCAAATATTAGCAACGAAGACGCTGTCACAAGAGCTACAAGAAGTAATGAAAAGCATCATTTTAAAAAAAGCATCATAAGTTGTGTCAATTTTGTAAAGGCAAGCACTTCATTTTTTTTAATTTTTAATTTTTTTTAAGGCGAGCACTTTAAGTAGTCGACTGTTTTCGCAACTGTGCAATGAATTGGATGCGCCAAACAATGCTCCGCTATTTCACACTGAAGCGAGATGGTTGTCGAGAGGAAAAATTTTAAATGTGTTTTTGAGCTTCATGATGAACTCAAAACATTTTTTTAAAAATATATTTTATTGATTTTTTTACAGAGAGGAAGGGAGAGGGTTAGAGAGTTAGAAACATTGATGAGAGAGAAACATTGATCAGCTGCCTCCTGCACACCTCCTACTGGGGATGTGCCCGCAACCAAGGTACATGCCCTTGACTGGAATCGAACCTGGGACCCTTCAGTCCGCAGGCCAACGCTCTATCCACTGAGCCAAACCAGTTAGGGCTCAAAACATTTTTTAATCAGAAAGCAAGACTGCAATTTGAAGCACTTTTCAGCAATAAAAGTGAACTATAGAAAATAGCTTACTTGGTTGACATCTTTGCCATCTTGAATGAGTTAAATTTATCACTGCAAGGACCAAATGCAACATGCCTCGATTTATATGAAAAGATCCGATCATTCCAAATGAAACTTCAGCTTTGGCAAAAAAAAAAGAGGATGAAAATAAAACTAAACATGTTGCCTACCTCATCTGTTTTCTTTGAGGTACGTGACATTGAACCAGACAAAAGGATTATGATGATAATTTCTGTGAAAGAACACTTGCACATGCTCGCAGACGAAATTTCATGTACTTTCCAAACCTACCTGACACCCCATTTGCACTTGCCAGAAGCCCATTCACAGTCAAAGCTGCAGATGTTCCTGAGACAGCACAAGAGGAGTTCATTGAACTTATTAACACGAAGCAGCGAGGACTGATTTCTCTACAAAGCCAGTTACAAAATTCTGGATCAAGAGTTTGCAGTCCTATCCTGTTCTGTCTGAGACTGTGTTGCACCTTTTCCTCCCGTTTCCAACAACATATCTTTGTGAAACAGGGTTTTCCAGCTTGTTGGTTATCAAGTAAATACAGAAGTAGACTTGCTGTGGAAGATGATCTTCGTCGTGCTCTTGCAGACTGCCCTGAGAATTTCTGATCTGGTGAGAAAGAAGCAATCTCAACCTTTCGCATTGACGTTGGCTTTTTACGAATACTGTCAAAAAATGTACGATGTAGTTTACTGTTGTTATATTAAAATTGTTACCCATGTCACAGCATGCTTCAAAACAAAATTTCATTTATTTGCAATTAGAAATAAATATATCACAATATATAATTACATATTGTTTTTGTGATTATGTGCTTTAATTATGTTCAATTTGTAACATTTGTTCCTTATTTCTCTACTAGGGGCCCGGTGCACAAAAATTTGTGCACTCAGGGGTTCCTCAGCCCAGCCTGTGCTCTCTCACAGTCTGGGACCTCTCAGGGGATGTCCACCTGCTGGCCAGCCTGGGTGAGGGGCTGATCGCTGTTTACAGTCTGGCCAAGCCCCCCAGTGGGGACCTTCACCCCATGGGGGTGTGGCCAGCCTGGGTGAGGGGCTGAGGGCCATTTTCAGGCTGCCCACAGCTCCCATTGACCCAACGTCCAGCGAGGCTGGCTGGAATCAGGTTTCTGGGGTTTATTTATCTTCTATAATTGAAACTTTGTTGCCTTTAGTGGAGGTCTAGGCAGGCAACGAAGCCTCCTGTTTGCTTGAGCTCCATGGCTTCTATAATTGAAACATTGTTGCCTTGAGCAGAGGCTCAGCGGCCTAGGCAGGCAGTTTCCTCCATCGCTGGTGCAACGGAAGCCTCCTGTTTGCTCTAGCTCCATGGTTGCTGGCCACCATCTTAGCTTATTGCATATAGCCACTCTGATTGGCTGGTGGGCATGGCTTGGCTGGTGGGTGTGGCTTGGGTGTAACAGAGTGAGGGTCAATTTGCATATTACTCTTTTATTAGATTAGATATCTTGGGAAATAGAGAGTGAGAAAACTAGCATGTGAGTCCCTACTATGACCTGATCATTAAGATGTTTTACAGATGTTTTACAATGTTTTCCTTTCTTTGCTTCTTCTTCTTCTTCTTCTTCTTCTTCTTCTTCTTCTTCTTCTTCTTCTTCTTCTTCTCCTTCTCCTTCTCCTTCTCCTTCTCCTTCTCCTCCTCCTCTTCCTCCTCCTCCTCCTTCTTCTCCTCTTCTTTCTCCTTCTACCTCCTCCTCCTCTTCAGATTTCTTACTTCATTTTCATAGCTATGCTGAAGTGAGTTATATAATCTATATTTTATTTTAGGGAACTTAAATGAGAGAAGATAGGCAAATAACAACATAAGCTGTGGGTAAGAGGAGGTTTGATTATACCTATGTTGGTACTGCAGGTGTGAAGCACTGTTAAACTCTGTTTCTGGGCAATTTTCAGGGCCCTTGTCAGGTGTCTCTGCCCTTAAACTGTGGCTGAGGGAAACTCCTGCAGACTTTCTAGATCTGATTGATGTCAACTCTGAGATCCACTCCCTTCCCCTCTAGCCAACTAGTAGCATCAGCAGTGGCTGAGGCAAGATTCTATATTCCCATTGTCTCTCTCTACTAGAAAGTCCACTGAAACTATAGCTCTGTCCATTTTCTGCTCCTTCTTCCATATATTGCTCCTCAATGGCAAACTAATTTGTAGCAAACAGCATTTTGATTGTTTCACTTTCCTCAGCTCAAAGTCCTTAACTCTGTAAAAATGCTTGTGTAGCCCAGCTGGTGTGGCTCAGAAGTTGAGCATATGACCTGGGAGGTCATGGTTCAATTCCCAGTCAGGGAACGTGTGGGTTTGATCCCCAGTGTGGGACTTGCAGGATGCAGCCGATCAATGATTTTCTCTTATCATTGATGTTTCTATCTCTCTCTCGCCCTCTCCCTTTCTCTCTGAAATCAATAACAATATATTTTTAGAAATGTTTATGCAATAACAAAAAAATCAATATATAAAATGTTTATATGATGTGAGTGAATGCTCATCTATTAGTTTACAGAACATTTGTTCTGAACCAAACACTACCTGTGTAGAGTGGTAAAGGGGCCATAGTCCATCCTCATGGAATTTATGTAGTTGGAGAGGCTGACAAGTAAATGGAAAACTTTCCCATTGGGGAAAGATTATATTTATATATTCTAAGATATGTATGTGCACACATGTGTATACACAAAAGAATAAAATCAGAAATGCTCTATTATAAGTGGCAATCTTCAACTGGCATTTAAAACTTCTTTTTGGCCTTTTCTAAGTTTATGCTAATAATAACGTATAACATGAATGATGGGAAAACATTTAAAAGCCTAGCTGGTGTGGCTCAGTGATTGAGCAGTGACCTATGAACCAGAAAGTCACAGTTCGGTTCCCAGTCAGGGCATATGCTGGACTTGTGAGCTTGATTCTCAGCAGGGGGTGTGCAAAAGACAGCTGATCAAGGATTTTTTCTCATTGTTAATGTTTCTGTCTCTTTCTCCCTTTCCCTTCCTCTCTGAAATCAATAAAATATTTTAAAATAAATAAAAGTTAAACATATAAGGGCTCCCACTAACCAAATATGAGACAACTAGAGGCCTGGTGCACAAAATTTGTGCACAGTTGGGGGTGTCCCTCAGCCCAGCCTGCACTCTCTCCGATCCGGGACCCCTTGGAGGATGTCTGAGTACTGGTCCCTGTGGGATAGGGCCTAAACCGGCAGTCAGATATGCCTCTTGCAATCCGGATTTGAGCAATAATATAGATAATAGTAGCCACAGATTATAATATATCAAATACAATGATACTAATCTTTTGTTGTTGTTAATCCTCACTTGAGGACATTATTTTCATTGTTTAGAGAGAGTGAAATGGAGGGGTAGAGACCGCGAGAGAGAGAAACATTAGTGTGAGAGAGACACATAGATTGGCCTCTGGCACATGCCACGACCAGGACCAGGGGTTGAGCCTGCAACCGACGTCTGCCCCCTGGACTGGAATTGAACCCAGGAACCTTCAGTCTGGGGGACAGTGCTCCAACTCTTAGGCCAAACTGGCTAGGGCAATACTAATTTTTTTTAAAGAATTTTCTTTTAAGTTCAGTTGCTCTTTTTTTTTTTTTTTTAAAGTATTTTTATTGATTTCAGAGAGAAAGGGAGAGGGAGAGAGAAATAGAAACATCAACGATGAGAGAATCATTGATTGTCTGCCTCTCGCCCCACGTGGGGGATCGGGCCTGCAACCCGGGCATATGTCCTGATCGGGAATGGAATCAGTGACCTCTTGATTCCTGGGTCAACACTCAACCGCTAAGCCATATCTGGCTGGCCAATACTAGTCTTTTTTAAAAAAAATATATGTTATTGATATTTTACAGAGAGGAAGGGAGGGATAGTTAGAAATATCAGTGAGAGAGAAACATCAATCAACTGCCTCCTGCACCGCCCCCACTGGGGATGTGCCCGTAACCAAGGCACATGCCCCTGACCGGAATCGAACCTGGGACCCTTCAGTTCGCAGGCCGACGATCCATCCACCGAGCCAAACCGGTCAAGGCAATACTAGTCTTTTTAAAGAGGGGAGTGGGCAGGGAGACAAGCTCTTTACAGAAGATGACCAACTCATAAATATAGAAGGAATAATATATTGAGAAAAATCCCCATTTGCAACCACCATATTAATAAATGGATTCAGGCAAGAATCATCAATAGATGCTAAAACCACTGGGTGAAAAAGATTATTGAAACAGGATATTTCACAGTATTGAAGAATGATCCCATAGATTGCTAATTACAAGGAGGAAAGGGTACCTTTATACTGTAGAAATCAGGTGGACACCTTTTAACTAAGTGGCCACTCTCCTTACATACCCCTGACGTGGTACACTGAGAAGGACACACCGTCGAACTTGTGCCTCAATTGTCTCACCTCATCCTTATTGCAAAAACAGTCTGATGGGTTCATGCTGAGGGACATTCTGTGAAATAAGTGACCTAGACTCTTGAAAAATATGAAATCATGAAAGATTTTCCCCCCCAAAATATATTTTTATTTATTTTATATTTTAATTTATTTATTTAAAATGTATTTTTGTTGATTTCAGAGAGGGAGAGGGCAAGAGAGACAGACACATCAATGATGAGAGACAGTCATTAATCAGCTGCCTCTTGCATGCCCCATGCTGAGGATTGAGCCTGCAGTCCCCATAACCTGAGCATGTGCCCTGGCCTCTTGGTTCATAGGTTGATGCTCAGCCACTGGGCCACACTGGCTGGGATTTCTTTCTTTTTTAAATGGGAAACCACTTTCTCTTTTTTTAGGCCTTAGGGAGAAAATTAACTTTGATCACATATTACCTTTTAAAAAAATGTAGTTTTACATAGATAGGATCAAATGATCAGAGACACAATTTCTTCTGTAAAAACTGGCCAAATTAAGCTCTGGCTGGTGTGGCTCAGTTGGCTGGGTGTTGTCCTGTGGACCGGGACAACAAACATATTTTATGTTTTTATTTATTTCAGAGATGTGAGAGTGAGAGAGAGGTAAAAACATCAACAATGAGATTCATTAATAGGCTGCCTCTTGCATGCCCCCTACTGGTCATCCAGCTGGAAACCAGGGCATGTGCCCTGTCCCGGAGTCAATGGTGACTTCCTGGTTCATAGGTTGACACTCAACTGAGCAATGTACTCCATCTTTTTTTTTTTTTTTTAAAATATATATTTTATTGATTTTTTACAGAGAGGAAGGGAGAGGTATAGAGAGTTAGAAACATTGATCAGCTGCCTCCTGCACACCTCCTACAGGGGATGTGCCCACAACCCAGGCACATGCTCCTGACCGGAATCGACCTGGGACCCTTCAGTCCACAGGCCGACGCTCCATCCACTGAGCCAAACGGGTCAGGCTACTCCATCTTTTAACCCGCTCATCTACTGATGGGCACTTGAGCTGTTTCTAGATACTGGCTATGAACATAGGGATGCATATGTCCTTTCTGATTGGTGTTTCAGATTTCTTAGGATATATTCCCAGAAGTGGGATGGCTGGGTCAAATGGCAGTTCCATTTTCAATTTTTTGAGGAAACTCCATACTGTTTTCCATAATGGCTGCACCAGTCTGCATTCCCACCAGCACTAGGGTTCCCTTTTCTCCACATCCTCACCAGCACTTGTTGTTTGTTGATTTATTGATGGTAGCCATTCTGACAGGTGTGAGGTAATACCTCATTGTAGCTTTAATTTGCATCTCTGTGATGATTAGTGACATTGAGCATTTTTTTAATGTTTTTTAATATATATTTCTTTATTGATTTAAGAGAGGAAGGGAGAGGGAGGAAGAGATAGAAACATCAATGATGAGAAAGAATCATTGGCTGCCTTCTGCATGGCCCCTACTAGGGATCAAGCCCGCAACCCGGGCATGTGTCCTTGGCCAGAATCGAACCTGGAACCTTTCAGTCCACAGGCCAATGCTCTATCCACTTAGCCACACCGGCTAGGGCTCCTTTGCCCATTTTAAAATCGGATTGTTTGTTTTCCTAGTGTTGAGTTATATTATATATATATTTAGTTGAGGCAAGGGAGGGAGATAGAGATAGGAACACCAGGAGGAGAGAGAAATATCAACTGGCTGCCTCCTGCAAGCTCCCACACCGAGGCTCCAGCCTGCAACCCAGCCTGTGCTCTGCCTGGAAATCCCACCGGTGACCTCCTGGTGGATGCGCAGCCACTGGGCCACGTGGGCCGGCTAGGTACCTTACTTTTTTGTTTTGTTGCAATGGTAGATGCGATTGTATTCTTGGTTTCTCTTTCTGAGAGTTCATTATTGGCGAATGAAAATGCAGATGCGGCCGGCCTGGCTCCCGAGGTTGAGCTGTGGGCCCGAGAACCAGGAGGGCACCTGCCCGGCTGCAGGCTGGCTCCCCAGTGCCCGAGGCAGGACCAGTGATTCTCTTCATCCCTCACGTCTCTCTCTCCTGCCTCTCCCTTCCTCTCTGAAATCAATAAAAGTACGTGTAAAGAAAAGAAAACAGAACCGTCCAGGCCCGAGGAGCGCGTCCTCGCCCGTCCTCCCAAGGACGTGTGTCTGGCCGGGCGCAGCCTGAACCGGGGCTGGACTGGGCGCTGCGAGGCCCCGCCTCACCAGGGCGCAGGCGCAGACTCCGCCCGCGGGTCCGAGGCGACTCCCGCCGGTTCTGGTAGGTGGCGGCGCGCGGGGCTGCGGCGTCCCCTGCAGGCGGGGCTGGAGAGGGACTCTCAGGGCCCGGGCTCCTCTGCTGGAGCCCCAACAAAGGTTGCCCCGATTTCCCCGACAACCCGAGCTGTTCCTGCGGCCGGGGAGGTGGGGGGACCATTCTTGATTCAGGGGACCAAGGGGGCGCCCACTCCTTTACGTGCATCAGGCTGAGTCTCCGGCCCGATCCCTCCCCTGCACCCGCCCCTGCACCCGCCCGATCCCTCCCCAGCCGGTGTCGGGGGCGCGGGCAGCCTGAGGTCATGGGCTGGGCAGGTGCGAGCTCCCGCCTCCCTCCCGGACGCCCGCCGGCGCCCACGCGGGGCCTCCGTGAGGTCTTCTGCTCCGCTGGCCCTACTCCTTCTGCTCCAGTTGCTTTTCAGCTGCGCGGAAAAGCGGAGTCGGGGGAGGAGGGAGCAGGCTGCGTGGCTTCGGGCAGCTGGGCTCTGCCGCTGGAGGTCCGTGGGTGCGCGCCCCGCTGCAGCCCCCAGCCAGCCCACGGGAACCGCACCCGCACCGGCGTCACAGGGTCAAGGGGACCCTACCACTCCAGCCCCTGGTGAGGCCTTCGGGGCGACACTGTGAGTCCCGCACTAGGGAGTCCTCCTTACAACTGCAGCTATCCAAGTTCTGCCCACGGGTGCTAAGCATTGGGAGGGACAGGGCTGGGGGTCAGTTCCGTAAGCCTTGGGAGTGCTGTTGTCGGGGTACGTGTCCGATGGAGTGTGCAGAGACTCACCCAGCGCAGTGCAGGGCCTGGCACCCAGTAGACCCTGAGTAACCCTTTGCTGAATGAATGGGAGCAGGCGGGTGAGGGCTGCTCTGCTTGCTGGCTTCCTCTCACGCCTCCCTGGGCGCTTGCAGACAAAAGTAATTAGCAAGCCTTTAATCACCGCTGATCGCACAGGCAGAGGAACCAGGGAGATGAGGGGAGAGCAGGCGTCCTGGGGACACAGGGTGCTGGCCAGGCCCCCACAGCTTGGCTGACAGTCTGTTTTCTCCTCTCCTGCAGGACACTGGGTTCTCTAGGAGCTGCCCCAGGCTTAATGATTGTCCAGAAGGCAGCTATAAAGAGAGCCTGGGAGTCTAGGTGGAGGAGGGAGCAGAAAACGCCCAGCTCAGCAGATCTGGGCGATCAGGGCGCGGAGGGAGCTGCAGGCAGGAGCCCTGGTCAGAGGCGCCCTGTCCTGGCCGGCAGGGCTCGCTGGCTTCCACCATGGCCACCCAGGGCTATGGCTACTATCGCACTGTGATCTTCTCCGCCATGTTTGGAGGCTACAGCCTGTACTACTTCAACCGCAAGACCTTCTCCTTCGTCATGCCCTCGCTGGTGGAGGAGATCCCTCTGGACAAGGATGACCTGGGTGAGCCTCTGAGCAGGTGGTGGGCAGGGCACAGGCCCGCAGGGCCAGATGAGTGTGTGTGGCATGTGATGTGTGTGGAGTGTCGGCACAGCAGAGGTGGGGGGACAGTCTCCATGTGCTGGACGGAGGTGGAGAGCCAGTACATGGTGTGGGTGAAGGACTGAGCGTGACCCATGTGTCTGAGGCAGGCTGCATGCCTGTGACCCACAGGTACCCGCAGAGGCACTGTTCATGCTGAGTGTGCTCAGGGGATTGTGAGTCTGGTTGCCCATCTGTGCGGGTGCTGAGCACTTGCTGGCCACGGTGCTGTGAGCAGGGAACGGGGAGTCAGCGCCATGGTCTCGTGTGGCCCAGCAGGGTATCTTTCGGGAGGAAGATGGTCCCTGGCTCCATTTTAAGGCCTTCACCCCATGTTCAAAGGTGGGGCAGCAGAGTGGCCAGAGGCCTGGGGTTGGCACCCAGAGTGAGGGGGAATCAAGCAGATGTGAATCCCAGGGAGGGTGCGCCTGTCCTGCCCCTTCTTGCTTCCATACAGCTGTCGCTGGAACTCGCCAAGAGGCTGAAAGGTCACGGGTCAGCCGGGGTAGCGCTGGCGCTGACAGGAGGCAGGGGTCCCCGCACAGGTCCTCCTCGTGCTCCTGGAATGAAGCTCCTGCCCAGTACCTCTGCCCACCTGACCCCAGCTTCTCCCACCTCTCCTGTGCCTCTGCCCTGCTCCTGACCCCCCAGGGGCCCTGTTCCCTGCCCCCCCCCTGCAGGGCTCATCACCAGCAGCCAATCGGCAGCCTACGCCATCAGCAAGTTTGTGAGTGGAGTGCTGTCTGACCAGATGAGCGCTCGCTGGCTCTTCTCGTCTGGGTTGCTCCTGGTCGGCCTGGTCAACGTAGCCTTCTCCTGGAGCTCCACAGTGTCTGCCTTCGCTGCCCTCTGGTTCCTCAATGGCCTGGCGCAGGGCCTGGGCTGGCCCCCGTGTGGGAAGGTTCTCAGGAAGGTGAGTGGCCCCGAGGATACAAGGAGTCTGGGGACAGGCGTCTCTCAGGAGTGTCAGCCTGGCTCCTATCGCTTGTCAAGGTATTTTAGGAGCCTGACACGGTGGGATCAGGTAGCAGATGAGGGAAATGGCCCTGCCAAGTAGAAGCGCCCTCTCCCTCATTCCTGTAACGTGAGCTTCTGGGTCTGCCCCACTTGCATGGACTGTTAGGCTGGGCACCTACTCTGTCCCCCTCTGCCCCACAGTGGTTTGAGCCATCTCAGTTTGGCACTTGGTGGGCCATCCTGTCAACCAGCATGAACCTGGCTGGAGGGCTGGGTCCCATCCTGGCAACCATTCTGGCCCAGAGCTACAGCTGGCGCAGCACGCTGGCCCTGTCGGGGGCGCTGTGTGTGGTCGTCTCCTTCCTCTGTCTCCTGCTCATCCACAATGAACCTGCCGATGTTGGACTCCGAAACCTGGACCCCACCCCCTCCAAGGGCAAAAAGGGTGAGCACCACCGAGGCCAGCCCCTTTTGTCATTATTTGGCACTTTCATTGAGGACTGGCTGTGTGCCTGACCTGTGCTAGCCAATGGTTGCAGGGGCTGGAATGGTGATGAGGTAGGGAGTGAGTAGGTAAAACTCCATTCTAAACACAATTAAGTGTCAAACAAATGGCAGAGTCCATAAATGCTAGGATTCATATTCTATCCTGACCCTTCCCCAGAAGGGCCAGGCGTCTCTGTCCTGGGCAGCAGCCTAAGCCGAAGTGGCTGGGGTGCTTTCCTCCATCCGTCCTGGTCCTGTGTTACTTACTGGCTGAGGCCTGCAGTAAGGGGAGGGCAGAGCAGGAGTGAGGGGGCCTCGGCTGGCCCTGGGCTCTGGATGGACTCTGTTCCTGTGGCTGGTTAATGTGGTGGGCGCTCCCTGGGGGAGGGCAGCAGAAACAGCCTGAGGCTTGGCCTCTTCCCCCAGGCTCCATAAAGGAGGAGAGTACCTTACAGGAGCTGCTGCTGTCCCCCTACCTGTGGGTGCTCTCCACTGGCTACCTAGTGGTGTTTGGAGTCAAGACTTGCTGTACTGACTGGGGCCAGTTCTTCCTTATCCAGGAGAAAGGACAGTCAGCCCTTGTGGGTAAGTGTTGGCACAGGGGTGGGCACAGAACAGAAACCAATGCAGGCCTGGCTTCCCTTCATCCCTTCTTTCCCTGAGGCTGGGCACTACGCAGGCAACTGTGACCAGTCACCCCGGGGGACCCTCTGGGACCACCCCAATGTGCAACACCCATCCTTTCCCTCTCCCCACAACCCCACTGCAGGTAGCTCCTACATGAGTGCCCTGGAGGTCGGGGGCCTTGTAGGCAGCATTGCTGCTGGCTACCTGTCGGACCGGGCCATGGCGAAGGTGAGTGGGCAGGAGACAGGAGGATCCCTCTAAATCTTCCCAGCCAGAGCCTTGGTTGGTTAGGCTCAGTGGATAGAGCAGTGGCCTGTGGACTCAAAAGCCCTGGGTGCAATTCTGGTCAAGGGCACATGCCCAGGTTGCAGGCTCCATCCCCAGTAGGGGGCGTGCAGGAGGCAGCCAATCACTGATTCTCTCTCATCATTGATGTCTGTCTCTCCCTTCCTCTCTGAAATCAATATATATAAAACCTTCCCAGTCAGAATGGGGCAGGCACCAGAGGTGGGCGCCCTGTGGCACAGGCATGCTGGCAAGTGCTCGTTTAGGCCAATGTGGCAATCAGGCCCTTGGGGAAAGGGTTTTTTTTAAAATATATTTTTTTAATTTCAGAGAGGATGGGAGAGGGATAGAAACATCAATGACCAGCTGCCTCCAGCACGCTCCCTACTGGGGATCAAGCCCACAACCCAGGCATGTGCCCTGACTAGGAATTGAACCGTGACTTCCTGGTTCATAGGTCCATGCTCAACCACTGAGCCACACCAGCCAGACGGGAAAGAGTTTTAACTTATGTCAAAGTGATTCAGAATTTCTCTCAGCTTAGCAGTGAGCTTCTCACCGCCCCAGCAATGGGCGGGAGGGTGGTGCCGTTTGCCAGCACATGTCCCGAGCTGGCCCGAGCGGAGGAAGGGACATTGTGGAGTTTGGCCCCAGAACATCGGAGGTTCCAGTGGAGGGATTGCTAAAGACCTGTCAGCAGAGGCCCGTGTCAGAGTCCAGGGCCAGGGCCTGACGTTGCTGGGACTGTTCCACAGGCAGTGCCATCCACCCATGGGAACCCTCGCCATGGCCTGCTGCTGTTGATGATGGCGGGCATGACAGTGTCCATGTACCTCTTCCGGGTAACCGTGACCAGTGACTCCCCCAAGGTAAGTAAGGGGCTGGGCCAGGGCGGGTACAGATGAGGAAGCAAGGGCCCGGACTCGCTCTGCTCTGGCGCAGTTCCCCTTTCTGGTTCTGTTGGGGCCTCAGCTCCTCTCCTCTCCTCTCCTCTCCCCTCTGCTCCTCAGGATGTCGCTTTCTGGACTCTGGCTCTTCACCCTCTCGCTGAGCTCACAGGCTTTCAGGAGCAAGAGGTGCCTTATCTTTATCTGTTTCTCACCTTTGTCCTTCCCACTCTGCCTTCCCAGCCAGTCCGGCTCGCAGGCGTCTCATTCAGAGGCACCGCCTCCTGACTATTCACTTGTTCCTGGGGTACACCTCCTCTCTGGTGGGGAAGGTGGGGGTGCCCAGCCTCTCAGTGCTGCCCTGCACTCCTTCGCAGCTCTGGATCCTGGTGTTGGGAGCTCTGTTTGGTTTCTCCTCCTATGGTCCCATTGCCTTGTTTGGAGTCATTGCCAATGAGAGTGCCCCTCCCAACTTGTGTGGCACCTCCCATGCCATTGTGGGACTCATGGCCAATGGTAAGATACCCGCTAGTCTCTACCTCACCCCCACATGGGCCAGTTGGAGGCTGGGGGTGCCCCAATGACTCGTTTCACAAATGACTCTGCTCTTCCTCCTCCCTGGCAGTGGGGGGCTTTCTGGCCGGGTTGCCCTTCAGCACCATCGCCAAGCACTACAGCTGGAGCACGGCCTTCTGGGTGGCGGAAGTGATCTGCACAGCCAGCACAGCCGCTTTCTTCGTCCTGCGAAACATCCGCACCAAGATGGGCCGAGTGCCCAAGAAGGCTGAGTGAGAGGGCAGGCTCCAGAGCACCCTCTCCCACCTGGCTCTTCGCCCCACAGGCTGGGGGAGGGGCCTGCTCTGGCCAGCACTGAATTTCTGATTTCTGCTCCTTTCCCCTGGCCCAGTGGCACTGGAGATGATCAGCAGCTAATGAGACTCCAGCTCTGTCCCAGCTCTAGTTAAAGGAGAGCCTTTGCGTTAGGATCCACAGCTTCCACTTTCTGCCTTCCAACAGGAAACCCCCAAGGCCTCTCAGCAGGGGTAACTGCTACTGCCAGCTCCTCAGGGTCCAGGGGAAGAGAGACCATCTCTCTCACCATTATCCTGGGCACCGAGCCCCCCCTCCCACTCCTCCCCGGCCGTGGTATGGGTGGGAGGGTAGGAAGACTTGTTATAGGCTTAGCAAATGACCCAGGTCCAAAGGATTAAAGCTAGATTTGATACTAAACACTGACAGTGAGTCAGTCCTTCTTTCTAAAGGAACACAGAAGCCAGGCAGCTCCCTGGAAAACCCTCTGGGCCTGCTCCTTCCACCCTGAAGGTGAGACCTAATTCCCTGGAATGGGAAGGCGGACACGGTCTCCTGGGAGTTTCTATCTCCTTCGCCTGCAGTCTAACGCTGTATGTTTAACCCGGCGGCCCCTTCAGAGGTGGAGCTCCTGGGTTTCCCGCAGATTAAAGGAGTGGAGGGAGGCAGTGGCTGAGTGCAGTCAGAAAGCCTTAGCTGTCGGTAACCGCTCTGAGACTCCAGCGCAGAGCACCTGCTGAACCTCTGGTCTGTAACAGAGCCGAGTTTTGAATGAGGATTCAATGAGATAAAGCAGCAATGCAGTAAAGCGTGGCTGTAAACACCTGAAAAATGTTCCATCATCATCACCACCACTATCACCTCTAGGAAGTCAGTAGCAATTATGAAACTAGATCCCAGGCCCATGTTCATTCATTTAATGAACACATTTGTTTTATTAGAGTATCTCCCCAGAATTCCCTTATCATTTCTGTCTCCCCTGGGCCTTTCCCCCAAAACCATCAATTGGATCACAAACACTGAGATCAAAGGAATGTTTATTACAGCACTCATGGGCCTACCTCCACCATAAATAAAATCTGTAGTGGGAAAGTAGGACCATGACAGATACAGGAAAGAGAATAGTAGCGAGGCTCATCAAACTCCGCCCCCTCCCTTTCAGGTAAGACCCCTGCTACAGGATCTCAGAATTTAGGAAGGCAGCGGGGGAGGAGGGGATTGTTGCAGGTTCAGCCTATGACCCAGGTCCAAAAGTTCCAGCCTTCTCTGCCACCTCCAGGGCTAACTTCAGGTTCTGGTCAAACAGCTCACACCTGTACCAGGCCCAGGAGGCACATGTAAGGGCAAAGTGCGAGGCTAAGGCTCTCTCCCCACTTGGGGTGCAGAGGCAGAGCCAGGGAAGTGCCTGCTTGAAGGACATACTTTCCAAGGAGAAGTCATTGGTTTCTTAAATAAGTAAAAGGCTACTCACTTGTTTTATTTTTAAAAAGCTCTATTATACCTCAGAGTGACTCTGGAGAAGAGCACGCAGGTTGGGGCAAGAGCTTGATGTGGGGAGTGGGGCACCTACCTGATGGGCATTTCCAGGGAGTAGAATGGGTTCTTGAGGGCAAAGTCTGAGTAAATCTCATAAATCTTCCGGAGTAGAGAGTCTATTCCAGCTTGCCTAGGGTCTGCCAGCACCACAAACTTGATTCCTGGAGAGGGGACAGGAATGGTTACCAAAGGGCAGAGAAGGCAACAGACGTCACCCTGTGTTTGTATAGCACCTCTGTTTTGCAAAGCACATTCATCAGCCCATTTTCATTTTATTCTTATTGCTCCAGAGCAGAAAGGCAAGATTTTAAATCCGTAAGTGAGACCAAGAGTTGAAGTGACTTTATCACATCACTTAGCTGACTGAGATGAGGCTTTGAGTTTTAGCTCTGCCACTTACTTCTGGAATTGGGGGGTCCCTCAGCAGAAAGTGCCAGGCAGGGGACAAACTCAGGCAATTTTCAATTATCTGCATTAAAAGGGAGTGAAGCAATGGAACTCATGATCCAAAGGTCACCACTGGCATTCAAATTTCATTCTGAAACAACACTTACACCTCCCAAAATGCATGAACCTGAGATAACATTCAGGTGAGTTTATGTGTGCACAAGATAACCAGGGCTGAGCATACTGGGTGGTGTGGACAAAATCGGTGTCAGATTAAACATTAACTAGCTTTGGATTCACCAAACAAATCAACAGATGCTTCCATGTGACTGCCCCGGGAACAGCCACCCCCATCCCACCGCTTCCCAAAGCTCTGGTCAATCCCTTCCCCACCCCACCCCACCCCACTGCGTCCCCCTGGCCTACCTGTCAGGGTCTGGAAGCAGTGCAGCTTGAATGTGTCTGTCTCCAGCATCTCGATGCCTGAGCTGCCCTGTTCAGGAGACAGCTGGGAGCCGATCGCGAACAGCCTATTGGCAAAGGAGGCAAAGCTGGGGGTGCGCCCACTGCTGCAGGGAAGGAGAGCTTCCCCAAACCTCCCACTGAAGCGATCCTCTCTGCTGAGGAGTTCACATCACAGCTGAAGGCAGCAGAACAGGCCGCGGGAACATTGCTTTAAAGTTCACTCCAATTCTGCAAGGATTTTACAGCATGTCCTCAAATACATGATGAGATGCTGTGCAAAACATGTTTCATGATACAACTGACACTTAAACAACATGGATCTGAACTGAGCAGGTCCACGTATACACACTTTCCCCCAAAAAAGTCCGCCTTCCTATCCAGGGGTTTCAAATACAAGGATTCAACCACCTCTGGATCAAAAAATAGTATTTTCATTCCATAGTAGGGGATTCCTGGAGGTAGCAATTCCTGCATTGCTATGTGTTTTACTGACTGACTGATTTTTAAAGGGAGGGAGGGACAGAGAAAGAAACATTGATTTGTCCCACTTACTTATGCATTCACTGGTTGATTCTTGTATGTGCCCTGATGAGGATCAAACCTTCAATCTTGGCATCTGGGCGATGCTCTAACCAACTGAGTTACCCAGCCAGGGCCAGTTCTACCCCATTTTATACAAGGGTCTAGAGAAGCCACAGATTTTGGTGTCTGCAGTGGTCCTGGAACCAATCCCCTGCAGGCACCCAGGGATTACAGTAGTTGTTTTGGGAGTCAAAAGTTATTTGTGTGGGGCTCACACCCTAAACCCCTGTGGTTCAAGGTCAACTGTACCTCCTTTTGTTTACTGCTGCAGAACCCACTGAGGCGGTTAAGTGAGGACTTACTGTATAACCATACTTGCCTATACAGCATTTTACATTAAGAACTTTGGGTAAAGTGGACACTGGGGCCCACCGTGTGACTCAATGCTTGAATGTGAACCTATGAACCAGGAGGTCAGGGATGGATTCCAGACCAAAAACACATGGCGTAGTTGTGGGCTCCACCCCCAGTAGGGGGCGTGCAGGAGACAGCCCATCGATGATCCTCTCTCATCACTGATTCTACTGGTATCTCTCTCTCCCTTCCCCTCTGAAATCAAATGAACTTGACAACGGGAAAGTTCCTTACCCCGAGGCTAGCGGACCGTCACAGCTCTCCAGTGGTGGAGAACAGAAACAGATCCTGAAGATCTTTTACATCAACTGCCTTACTGTGAACATGGCGAAACTGGGGTTCCAAGGAGCTGACTTAAGCAACAGCACACCAACGCCAGCACCTGCAACCCGGCGAACTGAATCAGCTGTTCTTTTCCCAACACGAGGGTCAACGACTTAAAAGCAGACAAGGGTAAGCGCTTCCGCTCAGGAGCCCGCCTGCCCCGGAGCCACACCAACGCGTCAGCCTAGGGGCCCAGCGCAGGCCAGGAGGCGCCGGGAGGGCTGGAGGACTTACGAGTGGAACATGGAGGCCAACATGAGCTTCTCGTTGGAGGTGAGGCGGGGCCGGCCGAACCGCACGGACACGGGGTAGTTGGCGGGGTTGCCGAGGTACTCCAGCACCTCTTTGCCATCGGCCGTGTACTTGCCGTTCACGTCCTTGCCGTTGATGGCCAGCACGGCGTGGCCCACTGCAGAGGCGAGGCGAGGGTCAGCCAAGCCCCATCCAGAGGGTTCCGCCAAGTGAACAGGGACGCGAGCCCAGCCCCAGGCCCCCGCCGCGGGACCCCTCCACTCCTCCCGGGCCCAGCCCACCGCCGCGGGACCCCCAACCCCCGAGCCCCGATCACCCCGGATGCCGTCGCGCTGGCCGAAGGCAACGAGCACTCGCTCGTCGTGTAGCTTGAGCAGCAGATCGAGCGGGTAACTGAAGGTTTTCTCCGCCTCGGCTCGCGGCGCGTAGCTGTCCAGCTGGTAAATCAGGCCGCCGGCTTTGTTCACCACGTACACACTGAAGATGGCCATCGCTGCGCCGCGGCGGCGAGCCGGGCGCTGGGCTGCCTGGCGGGACCGCAGTCACTGGACCCGCCCGCCCGCACTTCCCCGCCCGCACTTCCCCGCCCGGCCGCGGCCGGCCGCGCTTGCGCCCTGAAGGCTACGCGCAGGGCGCGACGCCGGGAACCAGCTGCCTGGATCGATAACGGCTTTTCCGCCTCTTTCTCGGCTCTGGTGCCAGGTCTGTGCAGCGGAACGACCGGACGAGGCAGGCTGGATCCCCGCACGGGAATCGGAGCCCAGCGGCTCAGCCCGCTTCCACTTCCGGATCCATTGAGGGGCGGGGCCTCGGGCGCCCACCGCGGGCCCCGCCCCTTGCCCCTTGCCCCGGAAGCGCTCGCCGGCGGGGACGGCTTCCGCGCCTGGTGGGGAGCGGCGCTTCCTCTCGGGCCGACATCTTGGCGAGGCAGCAGCGCGTCCCCGCGCTCCGAGTCCCGCGATGGTGAGTGCGGCGCTGCGGCCCGGACGCCGGCGGCGCTGAGTCCGCGCGATGGAGGCGCCGCGGGAGGGGCCCCTGGGGCTGCGGGCTGCAGCCTGGGGCGGGCGGCCCGGCTCGCCACGTGCTCCGCTGGGGAGCGGATCGGGGCGGTAGCGGGGCGTCTGGGCCGCGCTAGGAGCCGGCGGTAACCCCGTTTTTCTTCAACAGCCGCCCAAGGACGACAAGAAGAAGAAAGATGCTGGAAAGTCGGCCAAGAAAGACAAAGACCCCGTGAACAAGTCGGGGGGCAAGGCCAAAAAGAAGGTAGGAGTGAGCCCCCCTGAGCGTAGGGGCACTGGGCGCCCGTCCCAGGCGGCGTGGCAGTGCGCGACGTGCAGCCGGTGGCCTTGGGCTCGGCGGGCTGTGGAGTCGGATCGCCTGTCGCCATTGCCGCCTTTCCTCCTCGTTTGAAGAACGGGGCGCGGTGCGTGCTGCTTGGAAATTCAACAAATGTGTTTAAAGATGTTTGTTCTGGTGCCTCGCGTGTAACAGTCTAAGCTCAGCCCATATCCCGAAGTCTGATTTATGTGACGCCGTTAAAGGTTACCAGGGTCTCTCTTACCTAATATCCTGGCTGATTATGTGAATCTTACATTGGCAGAGTTCCTGCATATTCTGGATTTCCAGGCCCAGAGCCTCAGGCCTGTCCCCCTCAGCCCTGCCAGTACAGGGTTGTCCGGGGGAGCGAGGGGGAGTCTGTCGGGAGCCTTACCCTTCCTTTTTGTTTCTTTTGTGTGTGAGCAGAAGTGGTCCAAAGGCAAAGTCCGGGACAAGCTCAATAACCTGGTCTTGTTTGACAAAGCCACGTACGACAAGCTCTGTAAGGAGGTTCCCAACTACAAGCTCATCACCCCGGCTGTGGTCTCCGAGAGGCTGAAGATTCGCGGCTCCTTGGCCAGGGCAGCCCTTCAGGAGCTCCTTAGCAAAGGTGAGGGGAATATTGACAAGTGGCTTTGCTTATTTAAGATATATTTCTTTATTGATTTCAGAGAGGAAGAAAGAGGGGGAGAGAGAAACATCAGTGATGAGATAATCATTGATCAGCTGCCACCTGCACACCCTCTTCTGGGGATGGAGCCCTAGACTCAGGCATGTGTCCTTGGCCGGAATCAAACCCGTGACCCTTCAGTCTGCAGGCTGACGCTCTATCCACTGAGCCAAACAGGCCAGAGCAACACGTTATTTTTATTGATTTCAGAGCGGAAGGGAGAGAAACGTCAATGATGAGAATCATTGATGGGCTGCCTCCTGTACACCCCACACTAGGGATGGAGCCCACAATCCACGCATGTGCCCTGACGAATTGAACCATGACCTCCTGGTTTATCGGTCGATACTCTACCACAGCCACGATGGCTGGGCTGCACAGGAAATTGTCATGACCATGTTAGCCATCTGCATTCGTTAAACCTTTTAATGAATTTATTTTTAAAAAAAGGCTTAGGCTAACTAGTGGTGGTTAGTAATATGATTCTGACATGTCATTTTTGTGCTCTGGCCCTCAGGTAGTATAATTAGGTTATCATCCAGAGTGCAGGCATGTCTGTAACTAAATTCATGCTCAGATTCAACAGTTCTGTTTTGGGAAGGGGTGTAACACAGCACTAGTAACAGAAAGTTTTGCGCTCTCCTTAGGACTCATTAAACTCGTCTCAAAGCACAGAGCTCAGGTGATTTACACCAGAAACACCAAAGGTGGGGACGCCCCGGCTGCAGGAGAAGATGCATGACCAACAGGTGAGCAGGACTCCAGGGCCTAGTGGTGCGGAAGGTGTGCGTCCTCTTCAGAAGACTGTAGGCTGATGCTTGTTTCTTTTTTGTTTTGTTTTTTTTACACAGATCTCACCAGCTGTACATTTTGAAAAATAAACCTTTATTAAGTCAGTAAGTGGGCATGTCTTTTTCCTAAGCGGGGCAGTCACCAAGGGGAGTAGCGGGGCTGGATTTGCTGACGCGGCTTCTAGCCTAACGCAAACATTTTCTTTGACTGCTGTTTGTTCCTTGCTGCAGCTTCAGTTTTGAACTGATGCCTGAGAGGAAATGAAGGGTTAACAGGACAAAAGGATGACATTTCCAAAGGGGGTGGGGGTTGGGGTCCTGACCCTGGACCCATACCTGGATTGCCAGCGGCGGCCGTTGTTCCAGACCCGGCCAAAAGAGGGCAGCCAGCCTGCACTGGTGCTGGAGCTGTGGTCAAAGTTGGCACCAACTCTGTCTGGAGGGAGTTTCTTCAATTTCTGTTTTTCCTCTATATATAACGATAAGTAAATGATTTTATTTGAGTAGCAAGATTTAAAGAGCCCCCACTGCCATTCTCGAGTTAGTTTACTCACTTTCTTTAAGAAACTCTTCATATGAGGGTCCTATTGGTTGGTTCCCAGAGCCGGGTTCCTCATCTTGGGCCATCCAGGGCGGTGTGGCCCCTGGAAAAGACCTGTTGGTTACCTTGAGGATGACCGGTGGTGCATATGGCAGCAGTTCCTTTTGTTGTTGAGGACGACTCCAGTTTCACTTACTGAGGCAGATTGTTTTCAATCTGGGGCTACTATGACCATTTGGGTTATAAGTCTTTCTTTACTCTTGGAATGGCTGGATCATAACGTATCTTTAACTTTAAGGAATTGCTTGATTGTTTTCCAAAGTGCTGGCGCCATTTTACATGGCACCAGCAAATAAGTTCTAGTACTTAGCCATTCTGAGGAACTTCTTATATGCCTTCACTGAGTTTTGAGTTCTTGACATATTCAGGATCCAAGCCCTTCATCAGGTGGCTTTTTTTCTCTCATTCCCATCCCTACCCTTTGGAGATCATCAGCTTATTCTCTATATGGGTCTGTTTCTTTTTTCTTCAGATTCCACATGTAAATGAAATTGTATGGTATTTGTCATTTTCTGACTTATTTCACTCAGCATAATATTCTCTAGGTCACCATGGCAAGCTTTCATTTTTTAAAAAAATATTTTGATTTTTTTTTTTTTTTTTACAGACAGGAAGGGAGAGGGCTGGAGTTAGAAATATTGATGAGAGAGAGACATCGATCAGCTGCCTCCTGCACACCCCCTACTGGGGATGTGCCCGCAACCAAGGTATACATGCCCTTGACCGGAATTGAACCTGGGACCCTTCAGTCTGCAGGCTGATGCTCTATCCACCGAGCCGAACCGGCTGGGGAAGCTTTCATATTTTTTTATTGCTGATACATCTTTCTCCATTTATCTACTGATGGACAGCTAGATTGCAGCTAGTGCTTTATCTTAATCAACTTTATTTCTCCTGGTGGACTGATGCATGGTGTGGATGGAGCAAGCTCCTACTCCATCTCCCTGCTCCAAAAGTCCATCCGATAGACTGTCCTCAAGGAAAGGATGCATCTGTACTAAACGGGTCGACAATAAATACTATGCCCTGGCAGGGTAGCTCCGTTGGTTAGATCGTGGATTCCATCCTGATTGGGGCACATATAAGATTCAACAAATGAATGCATACGTGGAACAACAAATCGATGTTTCTCAAGAAAACTATAGTTAGTACATTTGATCTTAGCCAGAAGGTCAAGAAGCCATTCAACTTTGCTTTAAAAAAAAAAATTATCTCTTACAGTTTGAGGAACACTTACCTGAGTGGATGTTACCGAGTCCTGGTGTGTCCTGTAGTTGGAAGTGGAAAAAAACACAAAACCCTAGATATAGAAAGCCAAGAGATAATAGGGTACTGACAGCTAGAGAAAGGGCCAACTTTGTAGGAGGTGGGTGGAACCAATGCCACAACGCTAATTCTGTACCCTGTTGATGCTAAATCATAAGAGCACAGTAAACCATTGCAAGTCCAATCCTCAAGAGACTCATGGTCTTCATAGAGAAGATGTGCTTGCTATGTGCCAGGTAAACAAAACCCTTTTCTCACAACACATGTTGGGGAAGAGAATAAGCAAATGTTACATTCACAAACTTTTACATGGTACTATGTCCATTTATAAGAGACTAGTGGCCCAGTGCACGAAATTAAAAGGGGATTAATTAGAGGAAATATTTTAATATTGCTATTTGCCCTTTCTCTATAATAGAAGTATCAGAGATTAAAGAAAATTAGTAAAACGTATATGAAAATTTTCCTCCTGTCAGAGTCTGGGGTGCACCATGGAATCCAGAGTCAAGTCTTCAGCCACCCACGTGCACCTCAACATCACTCGAGACCCAAACCTGGGCGGCCCCCCCTTCATTGGGCTAGATCCAGACCCGGCCGGTCCCACCCTGTCAAGCCCTGCCAGGTAGGGGGGGCGGTGCAGCCTTAGGTTCCCTGGGTGCCAGGGCAGGGGAGCACAGCCTGAGGTCCCCCATCAAGCCCTGCTGGGTGGAGGGAGTGGCCTGTGATCCCCCAGCCTGGTGCCGGGGCAGGGGTCAGCCTGAGGTCCCCTGATCTGGTGCTAGGGTGGCGGGCATGGCCTGAGGTCCCCTGGCCCAGCACCAGGGCAGAGGGAACACCTTGAGGGCCCCTGTCAAGTCCCGCTGGGTGGGGGGCATGGCCTGAGGTCCCCCGGCCTAGCACCAGGGAAGAGAGTGCAGCCTGAGTTCCTCTGGCCTGGTGCCAGGGTGGAGGGAGCAGCCTGAGGTCTCCTGTCAAGTCCCATGCAGGAGGTGGGTGAGTGAGCAGCCTCAGGTCCCTGCTGATTGCTCCTTAAGGCTTGTTATGGGAACTTAGCCTCAACTGTGGGTGCAAATTGACCAGAGTGATGGTCAATTTGCATATTCCCTCTTTATTATATAGGATGATTTCAGATAAGCCTCCTAGGAAGTGTGACATTTGAGCTAAAACCTGGAGGTTAATAACTAGGTGATGAGGAAAAGAGCATGCTTGAGGCAAAGGCAACTGCATGCACACAAAGGGAAGAGCACAACACAGCTGGAGTAAAGACTAAAGACAGGCCTGGCTGGCATAGCTCAGAGGTTGAGCATTGACCTATGAACCAGGAGGTCACTGATTTGATTCCCAGTCAGGACACATGATTGGGTTGTGGGCTCCATCCCCAGTATGGGGCGTGCAGGAGGCAGCCAATGCATGCTCTCTCTCATCATTGATGTTTCTATCTCTGTCCCTCTCCCTTCCTCTCTGAAATTAAAATAAAGCAGATGATGCGATGATTTGTGTGTTGGAAACAAATGCAGCGGGGCGGGCTAGGAACTATTTCAAGAGATCAATGTACTGAGGTCAAATGGACATACTTGATAGGATTGGAAGATGGAGGGGAGGATCTGCATCTAAGCCTATTGGAAATGCAGGAGGGTTAATTACAGGTGCCTGTAGGACACTTGGGAAGGTCATAAACTGGACTGGTGGCTTCTCCAGATGATGTAAGTTGGGTGGTGGTACTCTTAAGTGGTGGTGGGGGCAACAGGTGTGAATGGAGGGTGAGAAACATCTGAAAACACTACTAGAGAACAAAGTGGCAAGAAAACCCTGCAGAGTAGGAAACCTCGGAGAGATGGGTGTCTTGGGAGCTGAAGGGCATTTGTGCTTTCCTGGCTTGCTTGTCCATTATACCTGATGACCAATGAATGTCAGAGGATGTCCTGTCTCCATCCAGTCAAGTTCTAGGGCAGGTGGCAGGTCCGAGTATGAGGGCCACTGTGAAGTGGAGGCTATTTGACTGAAAAAAGACAAACAGGAGCCAGGCTGACAAACGAGGTCCTTGATCCATGAGGACAGCAAAGGTGTGATTGATTCCCATATCCCAGCCAAAAGTTACAGAATGCTGCCCTAGCTGGTTCGGCTTGATGATAGAGCATCAGCCTGTGGACTGAGGGATCCCAGGTTTGATTCCAATCAAGGGCACATGCCTAGGTTGTGGGCTTGATCCCCAGAAGGGATTGTGCAGGAGGCAACCAATCACTGATTCTCTCCTCATTGATGTTTCTACCTTTCTCTCTCTCTGAAATCAATTATATATATATATATATATATATACACACACACACACACACTCTCTCTCTCTCTCTCTCTCTCTCTCTCTCTCTCTCTCTAGAGGTCCGGTGCATGGATTCATACACTGGTGGGGTCCCTGGGCCTGGTCTGTGCCCTCTTGCAATCTGGAACCTACTGGCAATATTGAAGAGCCAGTTTCAGTCCAATCCCCACGGGCCAGGTTGAGGGACCCACTGGTGCATGAATTAGTGCACCAAGGCTCTAGTATGCATGTAAGATCTTTGGTTAATCTCTTTCTGCCCTCCTCCCTCCCCGCTGAGATTCATCAGTCCATTCCATGTTTCCATGCCCATGGTTTCAGCTCCTGCATTCAGTGTCTGCCCCCCTGGTGGCCAGTGCATGTCATAGCTACTGGCCGGTTGGCTGGTCACTTAGGCTTTTATATATATAATATAAAAGTTACAGAATGCTCTAACAGGTCAAACTCTCAACATGAGATTCCTCTCCAGTCTTACCTGGTTGTCCCTTTCCAGCTTCCAGGTGCCGAAGAGCCCTCTTCTGGGTCTGGCACTGCCTGAGACTGAGTTTGATTCAGGAAAAATAAATGTGTCTAGAATGCTTAGGAGTCTACCTAGGCCATGCTCCCACCCTCCAGAAAGAAACAAATTGGCATATGGAGGGTACTGCCCATCTTGTGAAGTCCCCCCCACACACCCTCTCCGTCTCCCAGCCCTGCCCACATCTTCTCCACTGATAAGGCCTGCCCCCTAGCGGACAGGTAAGTCGATTCAAGCAGAGCAGGTGAAGCATGGAGTCCATGAGTTTTAGAGCTGATAGGTAAAATGCTGGACTGGGGAGAACCAGGAATCGGTGGATTTGGATACTGCTCTGGCTTCTCCGAGGGAAACCAACCTCTAAGATGGACCGAAGCACCTCCTGCCGGCTGTGCTCCACCTCTCGGATATGAGCTGCCATCTGTGGGAGAGAGGTTGCTTAGATGGGCACACAAGTCATGAGGCCGGTCCCTTTAACTTACCTGTTTGATCACCTCGTCCTCTTTTTCTTCATAGGAATCCAAACCTTTCACCATGGATTTCTTGAATCTAAAATGAAAAAGGGCAAGTCAGTCCAGAACCTCAGGCCCTGCCAACTGTGAAAAGATCCTTAGTAGATAATGTTTTAAATTTTTAGTAATTTCAAATTCACAGAAAGAAAATAGTACAATGAACACCTGTGTACTTCTCATCCAGACTCAGTTAACATTTTTTCATATTGGCTCCACTTCGCTTTTATACACACACTAGGGGCCCGGTGCACAAAAATTGGTGCACTCTAGGGGGGTCCCTCAGCCCAGCCTGTGCCCTCTCACAGTCTGGGACCCCTTGGGGGATATCCACCTACTGGCATGCCTGGCCAGCCTGGGTGAGGGGCTGAGGGCCATTTTCCGGCTGCCCACAGTCCCTTCAGTGTTTGGGTCCCTACTGGGGTGCCTGGCCAGCCTGGGTGAGGGACCGAGGGCCATTTTCAGGCTGCCCACAGCTTCCATTGACCCAATGTCCAGCAAGGCTGGCTGGAATCAGGTTTCTGGGGTTTATTTATCTTCTATAATGGAAACTTTGTTGCCTTTAGTGGAGGCCTACGCAGGCAACGAAGCCTCCTGTTTGCTTCAGCTCTGTGGCTTCTATAATGAAAACATTGTTGCCTTGAGTGGAGGCCATAGCTGGCCTAGGGAGGCAGTTTCCTCCATTGCTGGTGCAACAGAAGCCTCCTGTTTGCTCTAGCTCCATGGCTGCTGGCCACCATCTTGGCTGGGTTAATATGCATACAGTCGCTTTGATTGGCTGGTGGGCATGGTTTAGGTTTAATGGAGTGAGGGTCAATTTGCATATTACTCTTTTATTAGATTAATTTTTTGCCAAAGCAAAAATGGATTTTAGACATCACGGGACAACTCTAAATATTTCAGCATTCATCTCCTGAGAGCATCTATGGAACCATGAAACCATTACCACATTTACAAAAATCAATTTCTCTTGATATTCAAATTATCCCATATGTGGCTATTGAGACCCTCTTTAAACCAGCTCTTGTCCTCTGGACTACTAAATGGGCTCACCGTGTATTTTCCCTGCTCCAACCTGAAATCAATTTTCTCCAATGAGATGGTTTTTTTTTTTTAATTTTGTTTTATTGCTTAAAATAAAGAGTAGTACATATGTCTCTCTCCTTCCTTTTCCCCCCGGCCTCCCCTACCCCCCAGTTTTGTGTCCATTGGTTATGCTTATATGCTTTGGTTGATCTCTTACACCTACCCTCCCCCTGGCCTTCCTGCTATAGTTTGACAGTCTGTTTGATGCTGCTCTGCTTCTGTATCTATTTTTGTTCATTAGTTTATAATGGTCTTTATTATCCATAAATGAGTGAGGTCATGTGATACTTTTCTTTCATGGACTGGCTTATTTCACTTAGCATAATGCTCTCCAATTCCATCCATGCTGTTGCAAATGGTAAGAGTTCTTTTTTTCACAACAGCATAGTATTCCATTGTGTAGATGTACCACAGTTTTCTAATCCATTCATCTGCTGATGGGCACTTAGGCTATTTCCAAATCTTAGCTATAGTGAATTGTGCTGCTATGAACATAGGGGTGCATATATATTTCTGATTGGTGTTTCTGGTTTCTTGGGATATATTCCCAGAAGTGGGATCACTGGGTCAAATGGCAGTTCCATTTTTAATTTTTTGAGGAAACTCCATACTGTTCTCCACAGTGGCTGCATCAGTCTGCATTCCCACCAGCAGTGCACGAGGGTTCCTTTTTCTCTGTATCCCCTCCAGCACTTGTCGTTTGTTGATTTGTTGATGATAGCCATTCTTACACGTACCGCATTGTTGTTTTGATTTGCATCTTGGATGATTAGTGACTCTGAGCATGTTTTCATATGTCTCTTGGCTTTCTGAATGTCCTCTTTTGAAAAGTGTCTAGGTTCTTTGCCCATTTTTAAATTGGATTATCTTCCTTTTGTTAAGTTGTATGAGTTCCCTATAAATGTTGGAGATTAAACCTTTATCGGTGATAACATTGGCAAATATGTTCTCCCATGCAGTGGGCTTTCTTGTTGTTTTGTTGGTTTCTTTTGCTGTGCAGAAGCCTTTTATTTTGATGTAGTCCCAATTTGTTTTATTTTCTCTTTAGTTTCCAATGCCCTAGGAGCTGTATCGGTGAAAAGATTGCTTTGGCATATGTTTGAGATTTTGTTGCCTTTGGATTCCTCTAGTATTTTTATGGTTTCCCGTCTTACATTTAAGTCCTTTATCCATTTTGAGTTTATTTTTGTATATGGTGTAGAGATCTAGTTTCTTGCAGTAGAAAGTCATATTTAAAAACAAAGAGCTGAGTGTTAGTAAAGTTCTTATTGCTCCATAGGTGTTACTTATAGTTCTTTCAGAAGACAGAGCTCTGATTTCCTTAAATAAAAATTCACACTGATACCTCACAACCAAATCCCTCCATCCTGCTGGTCTCTTCCTTCTGCCATATGGAAATCCCTGGTTCCCAACATCAATAGTTAGTTTACTATTGAGTAACATGGGGGTTAGGACACCAACTCCTGCACAGTTGAAATCCAGGTATGACTACAGTTGGCCCTCAGCATACGCACTCGCAACTGGGGAGTTGGCTCTTGAACAACTTGGGTTTGATTTGCGCTGGTCCACTAAAAACGTGTGTATGAGTGGACCCATGCAGTCCAAACCCTTGTTGTTCAAGGGTAAACTGTACCTAAAGTTACTTTATCCTCCAACACACACACAAAAGTATCAGAACACCAATATCACTATTAACAGTAAAACTAAGCACAGCGCCTGACTGGTCTGGCTCAGTGGATAGAGCATCGGCCTGCGGATTGAAGGGTCCCGGGTTTGATTCCAGTCAAGGGCATGTACCTTGATTGCAGGTACATCCCCAGTGGGGGGGGGAGGGTGTGCAGGGGGCAGCTGATCAATGTTTCTCTTTCATCGATGTTTCTCCCTATCCCTCTCCCTTCTTCTAAAAAAAAATAAAAAATCAATAAATTATATATTTAAAAAACAACAACAAAAACTAAGCACAGCTCAAGATTTCTTTTCAGTTCTTTAGTCCTTAGAAAATATCCTTCTAAGATGTACAGTCACAATGTTGTGTACAAAAGTTATTTGAGCCCTAGCCAGTTTGGTTCAGTGGATAGTCCTGCTTGTGGACTGAAGGGTCCCAGGTTCGATTCCAAGCAAGGGCACATGCCCAGGTTGCGGGCTCAATCCTCAGTAGGAGGTGTGCAGGAGGAGCCAATCAATGATTCTCATCATTAATGTTTCTCTCTCTCTCCCCCTCTCCCTTTCTCTCTGAAATCAATAAAAAACATATTTTAAAAAAAGTTACTTGAATTCTTATTATTTTGTTTGTAATTGTTATCAATTTGATTTATAATTAGGGAAATTTGTCTTAAAATCGAACCCATGACTCTGGTGTGCAGGCCAACGCTCTAACCACTGAGCAAACAGGCCAGGGCTCTCACCGAAATTTTAATTTGTGGGGGAACTGCTCTCCCACCTGCCCTAGCAGCCCTGCACATAGCTGCGCAGGCAAAGCCTTGAATCAGTTTGTCAGTCCTGCCTGAACGCCGGTGTGATCCCAGAACACGAGAGTTCAGAAGGCCTGGCGGGCACTGAGGCCGTCTCCCGCCCTCTCTGCCCTGGGAGGCTGCCATGAGACAGTTTCTCATCAACCTCCGGGTTCCGATGAGATTCTGATGAGGTTCGGGCTTTCTGCCCTACCCTCTCAGAGCAGAGCTGCAACCGGAGAACCATGCAGCTGCAGCTTCAGCCGACACCTGGCTCCCAGCCACTCCCCACTCATGCTGAGGTACCCCAGCCCTTTCTGCTTCAGTGTGGTCCTTTCTGGCATGCTGGACAAGGACCTGGGAGGCTGGCACTTTGGGCTTACTCCCTTTGCTGTCTATGTAAGTAATAAACTGTCTAAACCTAAAAGTGGCTCATTTTATCATTACTGGTTAGTCGGCTCGGCCTTGTCTGGTCTTATGTGTGGTCTTAAAATGTATAAGATTAGCCCTGGCTGGTGTGGTACAGTGTTGGAGCATCAGCCCATGCACTGGAGTTGCAGGTTGTATTCCCAGTCAAGGGCATGTGCCTGGGTTGGGGGTTCACTCCCTGCCCTCTGGTGCAGCATGTGCTGGAGGCAACAGTTGATGTGCCATCCATGTTTCTCTCTCTCCCCCTCCCTCCCACTCTCTTTGAAAAGCAATGCAAAAAATATCCTCAAGGGAGGATTAACAACTAAATTTATATGGTTAAAAATCAAAACTATCCTCCTACATAATAAAAGCTCAGCTACTGAACAGTGGAATGACCAGAACCACCAACCAGTTGCAATGATGCACCTGACCATCAGGGGGCAGACGCTTAACACAGGGGCTGCCCCTGGAGGTCAGTGTGCTCCCAGAGAGGCGGATCCCTGCAGGCCACGCCCCTTACCAGTGCACGGTTCCTATGTATCAGGGCGAGAGAGAGAGAGACAGAGAGACAGAGAGAGACAGAGAGAGACAGAGAGAGAGAGAATTTATTCATTTTCAAGTAAGGTACATTTTTTAAAAAATATTTTATTGATTTTTACAGAGAGGAAGGGAGAGGGATAGCTAGAAACATCAATGAGAGAGAAACATCGATCAGCTGCCTCTTGCACACCCCCTACTGGGGATGCACCTGCAACCAAGTACATGCTCTTGACCGGAATCGAACCTGGGACCCTTGAGTCCGCAGGCCGATGCTCTATCCACTGAGCCAAACCAGTCAGGGCAAGGCCTCTAGTATTTAAATAAATTCCAAGAGTCTGTCCTCATAATTCTCAACCATAAACTTGTCTGCTGAGCTATCTTTCAAAAACCCTATGTGTCTAGGTCTCAGATTCCCATCACCTAGTCTGAGCCACAGGTGTGAAAGCAGGTAGTGGGATATAAGCATTTTTCTTTCTTTCTTTTTTTAAGTGTTGGGTCTTTTCTTTATTTATTTAATGTATTTCTTAATTGATTTCAGAGAGGAAGGGAGAGGGAGATGGAAACATCAATGAGGAGAGAGAATCACTGATTGGCTGCCTCCTGCACGTCCCCTACGGGGGATCCGGCCCCAAACCTGGGCATGTGCTCTTGATTGGAACTGAACCTGGGGCCCTTCAGGCAGGCGCTCTATCCACGGAGCCACACCAGCCAGGGTGAATTCAAGCATTTCTGATCATCCCCTCATTATCCTCCACGAGCAGAAAGGAATAATAGATACCAAGAGAGAGCACGAGTTTTCCTGTAATGGCTCCACATCCATAATCTCAACATGGTCCCAATCCAAGTGGTGTCGTGAGGCTGCCTGTGACCTTTCCTGGAGGCAGCCGGGCTCACACTCCCTCGGGGCTGACCAGCTTCCTGCACCTCCGTTTGGAAGGGTCCTCCAGAGGCTGAGAGAGTCTAAAACTATGAAGAGTGGGTACTGGGTGGGCACTGTGTTCACTGTGCCACACCTAAGTAACTGATTAGAACCGACCTATTGTTCTCTATTTGCTAAATCCCATCCCAACTAGATTATAAACCTCTCAAAGGCGTCTTATTTCTTATGTGTCCAATAGAGTAGCTAGAGTAATGAGTCCTTTGAAGACAACACTTACACATTCTTCACTAAACTTTCCAACTAAGAGGAAGCTCTAGGACTTGACACAGACCCCAGAGGATTCACCTTCTGCCACTTCATCCTTCCCAAGCAGCGACTTACTGTGCGTATTCTTGAGGGGAGATGAGAAACTTCTCTTTCATCTGAAACTCAGCCTTGTTCTCCCACCAGAATCGGTTTGTTGCTTTCCTGTGCTCTGGGCTGAGAATAGAGAACGCGGACGATCTCAATGACAGGTTATAGACTATTGCTCAGCGATTAGCCAGGCGCCAGGTAAGTAATGCCAGCTGGCCTCTGGGTTTCTGCCTCTGGGCAAGGCTGGCAGGGAAACAGCCACTAGTCTCTTCCCGCTGTCCCGTCTCCGTCCTCAAATAAAACTGCGAGAACCCGAGGAGGTGCGCGGCGGGGCTGACCTCGAGCCGGCTGCTGCCTTTCCCAGCGAGACCCCCACGCCGCGGGGACCCTGGCTGCCCAGGGCCCTCCTACCCCCAGGGCAGGCCACCTCTACGGGCTGCCCAGGGCCCTCCTACCCCCAGGGCAGGCCACCTCTACGGGCTGCCCAGGGCCCTCCTACCCCCAGGGCAGGCCACCTCTACGGGCTGCCCAGGGCCCTCCTACCCCCAGGGCAGGC
>PVJC01008247.1:21047-49142 GCA_004026665.1 Murina feae | reverse complement strand
ACTGGCCGCTCAGGCTAAGAGCCAGTGCAGCTGGCCAGCAGGGCTGGTGGGAACTGGGGGTCAGTTTCTCCTTCGCCTGGAACCACCTCCGGGGCAGGAGAGGGCAAGTCCTCTGGGACTGAGGGCAAATAAAGCATCTCAGGCCGTGTTCACCGCGATGCCAGGCGGCCCGGGCGCCCCGAGCAGCCCCGTCCACCATTTCAGCCCCCTCCCGTGGGGCGGAGGGAGAAGCCGCGCTCCCCACAGCCCGAGAGCAGAACACCAGGTCCTCCGGGGACTGTCCAGTCCTGGCCCCAATCACTCGCACCCTGAGCCTCATGATCCCACGTGAGGACACCCCAGGCCCCAGGAGACCCTGTCAATCACCGCTCCACGTGAGGTGGGGTGCGGCCACGCCCTGGGCCCTGGAGCAGGGGGAAACAGGTGGAGGCGCTCCAGGTTCAAGAACAGCTGAGACAGACAAGGTCTCTCTCTGCAGGGCACGTGTTTCCCGCCCCACCCCACCCCTTCCATCCAGACACAGACCCCCAACAGGGTCCCGCCCTGGGGACAGGGAGGCACAGAGGCTGCCCAGGAGGTGGGCTGGGAGCGCATTTCCACTCTGCAGCCCCCTTTCTCCGTTCACTCTGAAGTGCTGGGCAGCCTGGGGCCGGGGGTGGGGAAGGCTGCGTGGCCTGGGGAAGAGGACCATTTGGATTCCATAGTTACCCCAAGACTCAGAATAAATCAGCTTCAAAGCAAAAGGTAGAGCGGACTTACTGGAGACAAAGTTATCCGTGCTCTCTGCAAAAGAGACAAAGAGGCCATTAACCAGCGGCACACACAGCCGAGTGGGGTGCACGGCAATCTTCGCAGCGCGACCTCCCCGCTCACTGTGACCCCACGTGACCCAGCAGCTGGGAACGCAAAGCCCCGGACTCGTGACCCCTGCCCCACGCGCCACCGCCGCTATAGGAGGCCGGTCTTCCAAAGGCAGGAGAAATAAGACACGGAGTTCTCGGTTTCAAGAGAAATGGCCCGGCCCGGCTAGGAACCGGGGAAACGGGGGAGGGGGGGGGGTTAAACTGGCTGAGACGGGGAGTTAAATCTGAGACGGTGTCCCCTCCTCTCGGTAGCTGGCGTGCTGGGAACCTTGGTACACGACAGCCCAAAAAATGCTGCCGCGTGGGCATCCCCGGGCCTCCCTGAAGGTGCCAGCTGTGACCTCAAGACGGCATTCCTCCAACGGAACGCGGAGGTCATCCGAGCAGGTCACCGTGATGTCCTTGGGAGCCCTGCAGGGTCCCAGCTCTCAATGGCGCCGTGTGACGTGTTGTCTGGCTGCAGCAGGCGCTCGCCTGATGATAAAAGCTCAGCATCACCAGACGTCGGCTGTGAGCCAGGGGCTGTGCTGAACGCTTTCGGCCGCGTGCCACTCCATCCTGACAACCCTCCTAGGAGGCAGGCGGGATTATCCCCATGTAACAGGGAAGGGAACTGCTGAGAGAAATGAACTAACTATGGAACCTCACTCATCTGAAAACGGGACTCAGATCTGAGCCTGGGCCCGAGCAGGGGGTCTCAGAATCCAGCCTGAAACAAGCCACCCTGGGGGTGCTCACCATCGATTCCCCAGGGAAAGGAGCGAGGGCCCCTGGGAGAA
The DNA here is from genome assembly GCA_004026665.1 of Murina feae. Lineage (NCBI taxonomy): Eukaryota > Metazoa > Chordata > Mammalia > Chiroptera > Vespertilionidae > Murina > Murina feae. Next base: position 47,500 of record PVJC01008247.1, on the reverse strand, counting down.
GCACATCACTTCAGGACACGGACAAGGCGTGCCTGGCACATTCTGTGGCACCGGAAAGTGAGAAGCGCTCGGGAATTCATGGGGCGTGGAGGAAGGACATGGAGCCACATGGGGTGGTTCCCAATGGTGGGCAGCAGAATGATGATAGGCACGGGTTGTCACATGCTGAGTCACACCTGCCCCAGATTTATGTGTGGAAGTCCTGACCCCCAGTGCATTAGGCTATGATGATCTGAGACAGAGTCTTTAAAGAGGTGATTAAGTGAAAATGAGGTCATCAGGTGGGCACTAAGCCAATATGACTGGCGTCCCTATAAAAATGGAGATTGGACACAGGCGCATGGGGCGAAGACCTGGAAGGACACGGGGAGAAGGCGGCCGCCTGCAAGCCCAAGAGAAAGGCAGCAGGAAACCAGCCCTGCCAACACCTTGACCTCTGACATCCAGCCTCCAGAATAGTCAGGAAATAAAATTTCTGTTGTGTAAGTTCCCCCTTTGCCCCTCCCTGCCCCGGTCTCTAGTACCTTGTTAGGGCCGCCAGGGACCACGAGTGCATGGGTTATAAGCCATAGGGCAAAATAAATATCCATGAGTCCATACCAAGAGCAAATAAATAACTGAATCGACAAATGAGGAAGAAGAGAAAGCTCTTCCTTGCAGGAGAATTCCAGTTGGTAGATGCAGAGGGAAGGATGAAAATAGAAAAATAACCACTTGGCAAATCACACAGTAATCACTTGTTTTGGGCCAGGATCAATGAATGCTAAAATTAACGTGTGAAAGAACAGTGAGAAACAAGATATTTACAAACGTACCAAATACGGTCCTTACTACAGACAAAGGAAAGGAGTCCCTCTGCAATGGAGAGACCCGGCTGACCCCATCCTGGCCCAGTGATGCGGTTAGCATCACCAGCGACAAGATGGACAGACAGAGGGCGCAGCATCACATCGGTGGTGTGCTTGCCAAAAAACGCACCACTAGCGTTCGGTCATGAGAACACAGCGGGCGAACCCGAATGGTGAGGCGGGCAGAGAGAAAACAGCCCAAGAGCGTCCTTCAAAAGTGCACAGACGGTGCAAGATAGAAAGACCGAGACGCTGGCCCAGATTTAAGGAGAACACGGTGACGTGACAACTGAGTGCAAGGTGCAGCCCTGGGCTGGACCCTGGGGAGAAAAAAGACGGCCATGGGACCGCTGACAACCAAAGAACACACATGCATACATGCGTCGGCCACGGACACAGGCAGTGTGCTGATGGCCTGGGGCAGGGCTGGGCTAGATGGGGTCCGTGGGAAAAGGGAGACTATGTAATACTTTCACCAATAGAGATTTTTTAAAAAATATTTCACTGGCGTCTGCAGACTCCATAGCAGTGCCGTGCCCCTGCCAACGCTGTGCTGTGGTTAGACAAGATGCTAACAGGTGGGGAAGGGAGGTGAAGGGCAGAAGGAAGTTCTCGGTACTATTCTGTAACTTTTTGGAGGGAGGGGGGGTTCATATCAAATTATTTCAAAGAGAAAAGTTGAAGATCTTTTAAAAAAATTTTTTTTTAAAGGAAACAGATTATTGGTCCTCCCCCCAGAGTTTCGGATTCGGGTCTGGGCTGGGTGGGTCTTGAGAATGTGCTTGTCTATCCAGACCCGGACTATGGCGGCTTCCTCCATCCACCCACCCCCTCTTCCATCCATCCTTCCCTGCACGGGGTCCCCTGTGCTCCGGCCTGGCTGACCCCTCCCTGTAACCAGGCTCTGGGTTAAGCTGCGCCAGCAAACGCCCTCTAACTCTGCGGAAAGCGCTGCCCTCTGCACAAGCTCCTTCTCAGGAGGCCCCGCCTGCCTACGTGCACTGTTCACAGGTTGCTCGTCTGTTGTCGTTCTGAGGGGTTCTGGGGGAGAGCAATAGAGCTGAGCCCCAATTCCTGAGGGTGCCCTGCACGCCACCACCCTTTTCTACACCGCAGGGGACCAAAGGCCTGATGTGGGGGGAGGACGGAGGAGAGGGGGCAGCCTTGGCTCCAGAGCCTGAGAGGAGGCGCGCGCACACTCAGAGCCCCGACTGCCCTGCACGCAGCCTCCCGGGACCAGGCACGTGCTCCTGCTGTCACCGAGCATGCTCAGCTTCTGCCCAGAGCCGGGAAGCGCTCATGTGTCACCAAGCATATGCGCCTGCGACTGGGGAGACCTCCTGGTGCCCCTCCGTGGGTGTCGGGCTCATGAACAGTCAGCAAAAGGGACCCTCACTGTCAGAGCTGTTTCTCCCAAAACAGATTCCCTTTCAGATGCCTGGGGTGCTGTTTTTTAATTAATGTATTTTTACTGATTTCAGAGAGGAAGGGAGAGGGAGAGAGAAACATCAACGATGAGAGAAAACCACTGATCAGGTGCCTCCCGCATGCCCCTTATTAGGGATCGAGCCTGCAAACAGGGCATGTGCCCTGACTGGGAACAGGTCGTGACCTCCTGATTCATAGGTCGATACTCCACCACTGAGCCACACCAGCCGGGCTCAGAACCCTGCTCTTGACATCTGTAGGCTGACCTGCCTGGGAGCTAGGGGAGTGGGGAGTGGGGAGGGGTGCACATGTGATCTTTATGTCCCCACAGCCTCACGGCACCCACAGACCTTTGTCCCAAGGGCTCGGCAGGGGTGAGGTCCCCGCCTGGTCCCCTGGATGATTACTCTCCTGAACCCTTAGCGTCTCTGTCACTCGCACGACTGGCCCACCGTTTTCCTGTCACCGCCTCTCCATCACCCACCGCTTCTTCCAGGAGCATGGAACAAGCACACCTTCACACAGGGTGACCCTGGCAGGGGCATCTGGGCTGGAGGAAAGGACTTCCGATGAGCTTCTCCTCTGTGCCCCCTCCTCCCTCCCTCCTGGGGACAGAGCCCACCAAACGCCCAGCAGCAGGTCACCCATCGGGGAGCGTCTGAGTCCCCTGCGCGCCGCCCCAGGGCTTCTGGTTCAGCAGGCCTGGCCCGCCCTCTGAGAAGCTCTGGCCTGGGGAGAGGGGACAAGGTCACCAGGCACCTCGGCCTGTATGAAGGGGCTGCTGTGTCCCCTGGGGACAGAGGCCGTGTCTGTGTGGGAGAATGCACAGAGCTGCTTCCCTCCCTCCAGGACGCAAGGCAAAGGAAAAGCCGTGCCCACTGCAGCTTCCTGGTGCCCGCGGCCCTCAGGACGCCGCTGAGGGAGCAGCCCGGCGTGGCTCACCTGGTTCTGAGCACCCTGCGCCCGCTCTCTCTCAGCCCCAGGCTTCTCTTTGGAAACTCCTCGCCATCAGGGAGTGGAGACTCTAATCCCACAGAATTCCCTTTCCGATCCTGAGACGCGCACAGGCAGGGAACGGGCATGGCAGCCCTGTGTGCCCCCGAGGTCCACGCCCACGTGGAGTCCATGGGCGCCCCATCCCCACGGGGTGGGCCAGGACCGCTCAGCCTCCCCAGAAGAGAGCGGTGTGGCCCGTCTGCGAGGTCCCCGAGGCCTGGGGCTGGGGAGCAAACAGGATCACTGGGGTCTCAGACATCGGCGAGTCTGATGATCTGTGGCTCCATCGCGCCCTGGGCGGCAGGGGCAAGAAGGCAGCTTCCCACGCAGCCCGGGTGCTCCCCAGTCTCCCGCTCGGAGCGTCTAGTTCAAAGTGTGTTGGTTCGTGTGTGGGTTTTTTTTGTTTTTTTGTTTTTTGCACGAAGATAAACGAGGCCGCCTGGCGCTGCCGCCCTGGTTCTCTGTGGCTACTCAGTCACCTTCACACGAGCAGATGCTGCACAGAGCCAGCCTCTGCCTGCCTCTGTGTGTGTGTGTGCATATGCATGAGAGAGAGAGAGAGAGAGAGAGAGAGAGAGAGAGGGGGAGAGAGAGAGAGAGAGAGAGAGAGAGAGAGAGAGAGAGAGAGAGAGAGAGGCGCCAGACTTTACACTTCCCTTTATCTCATTAGAGCCCGCGATTTCTAGGCACCAAAGGCCCAGAGGTCACCCAGCATGTTCCCGGCACAAATCGCCAAGGCCGTCAGAGACCCACGGCTTCCTTAACAGAAACGCAGCGGCTGCCAAACCCACGGGGAGAAGCCGCAACTGCTGCCCCTAAAAATCCTCCCACGTCGGGAAGGTAACGGGCACGTTCTCAGCCAGACAAAGACGGAATCGCCTCCCAGATATCCGAAGGCCTTTCTCTCATTACTTCGGTTACTACTCGGGTGCAGGTGACCCTGGCGACATCCCAGGTGGCAGCATCAGACACCCCCATCAGCTCAGCACAGGGCAGGAGAGAGAGGAAGGGGCCACGTGCAGGCCTGGAAGCCTGGACCCTAACCAGCAAGTAGAAGGAGGCCGGCTCACTCGCCGGTCACATGCGGAGCAGAGCGGAGAGTCCGGAAGCCCCTGTGATACGGTCACTGAGCCGTCACTGTGCGCTTTATACACCGCAAGCCATTTCAAAGCTTCAAGATCGTTACGGGAGCGGTGCAATCGTGCCCATTTCACAGATGAGGAAATCGAGGCTCCGGAAAAGCAAAACGACTGTGCCCAGAGTCTCCCAAACAAAGAGAAGGCTGGGTCAAAAGCCTCTGCCCTTCTTGGCCAACTCTCAAGACCCTGCTTTCTCCACCGGAACATGCTATGCCCTCCTGGGTACTTCTCAGGGGTGGTGGTTTGAACAGCGACAGCTCCTGGAAACCAGACACTTCATCTATTTGACACAAAATGCTGGGGGTGGCTGACTACACTCCCGTGTATGTTTGGTTACTGTGCATCACGGTGGATGCTGCCTTTCCTCTCCAGCCGCCATGCCCTGTTCGCGCCCCCCCCCCCCCCCCCCCCGCCCCCGAGCTCCTGAATGGACTCAGGGCGCCCCAGAGCGCAGGGCCTCACCTGGGAAGGGCTCCTTGAGGAAGTGGCCGTTGATGGTCTGGTTGGCGGTGCCCAGCGGGTTCTTGGCGATGAGGGTGTAGTTGCCGTTGTTGTAGTGGGTAGGCTTGTTGAAGAGCAAGCAGCCCTCGGACACCTCGCCCTCCTGGTAGAACTCCACGCGGATGATCTTGGACTCGCGCAGGGGCTGCCCGTTGTGCAGCCAGTGCAGGGTTGGCGGCGGGTTGCCGCGCACCATGAACTCGATGCAGTGCTCCAGGCGCGGCTCGGGCTCCTCCAGGCTCACCACGCGCGGAGGGTCTGCCGGGGAGAGGCCAGCTGGTGCCAGGACACAGAGCTCCCAGGAGCTGGCATGGGAACCCCACTTCTCACCCCACCCTGCTCGGAAAAGACTGAGGGGAGTCAGAGGTGCCCCCCTCCCAGGCAGCCCCAACAGAGCGGAGGAGGAGCTGTGTGTCTCCACCCGAACCCCCTGATCTGCCGGGGCTGGAAGGCTCCCTCTCATGACCCTTAAGGCCAACAGGTCGAACCAGGAGTCGTGAAGGCACAGCTGAGGGGGAGGCACTGTCTTCCAAGAGGCAGCGACACCCCTTTCTGGGGTCACTAGCCCGGGACTGACTTGCCCCTCCTGGCTGACCAGCCTCCTGCCCGCGTGCACACAGCCACCCCCTCCATGGCGTCCACTCACAGTGGACGGTGAGGGCGACGCTGGCGTTGCTCATGCCCACCACGTTCTCTGCGATGCACGTCAGGGAGAAGCCGTTGTCCTCACTTGTCACGTTGACCAGCGTCAGGTTGATGGCGTGCACATTGGTCCAGTTCAGGTTCGTCTAAAACACCGGTAAAAAGACGGCCATCAGACAGCGTCTACAAGGGCAGCTCCCCCACCTAACCCCAGACAGCTTCTGGAAGCAAAAGGAAAAAGCTAAGCCTGGCCAGTGTGGCTCAGTGGTTGAGCAACGACCTACGAACCAGGAGGTCACAGTTCGACTCCAGGTCAGGGCACTCAATGCCCGGATTTCTGGCTCCATCCCCAGCAGGAGGCAGGCAAGAGGCAGGCAATCGGTGTCTCTCACATCAATGTTTCTCTCTGTTCCTCTCCCTTTTTCTCTAAAAAAATCAATAAAAACATATTAAAAGGAAAAAAAAGGAGAAGCTGAGTGGAAGGTAAAGGAGGCTCATCGGCGATTGCTCACTGACCGAGGGCTCACCCAGCCTCACATGTCCACGCTGAGGTGCGTGGCGGCACTGTACCCATCTTACAGGTGAAGAAACTAAGGTACTTAGCAGTTTCACAGCACATCTAAGAGCACGTCTCCATGTTCCTCCTGCAGAGACAGGACCACGACTGTCCCTCTTCTTCCCTCCCTTCCCGTCTCTGGCTTGGATTCTTGCGTCTCATTGAGACGAAGAGGTGGTGGGTCCCAGCCTCCTGGTGCAGCCCGAGCCGAGGGGCCTACCTGGTGCGTGTTGATGGACTGCAGCCCGGTGACCATCCAGTCCACATCGGGCAGGGGCGATCCGGAGCCGTTGCATGTGATGACAGCGCTGTCGCCCTCGCGCACGGTCAGGTTCACGTGGCTCACGCTGATCTCGGGGATGTCTGGAGGGCGGACAGGGCGGAGAGGACAGGCAGATACTGACTCCCAAAACGTGGCCTCCGACGACTCCAATCACCCACTGGAGCTCTCGGGAGGCCTGACACCACCTCCCCAGGAAGCATCACACTCGGAACTGAAGCCGCTGTGGTTAGACTTCCCCACGCGGCTCGGACGGGGAGGCCGCTCCAGCAAGAAGCCAGGTGACAGCTCCACCTGGGGAGCTGGTCCTCCCCAATGAGCTCTGAGGTCCTGGGGACCGCCCCGGGCATCCCGAGGCCGCGGTCTGTGATTGGGCCCAGGCATCTGCTTTTCCAGAAGCACCTGAGACGCTCCTGATACAGAGGGTCCGGGGGCTCAGGTCTGGCTGGCAAGGGACTCCCAGGCAGGAAGTACTGGGGTCTGATGAGAAGGGCGCACCGAACCCCTCTGCATTCCTGAGGCCAGCCTCCGAGTGTCGGCTCAGGAGGGGACCGGGATGCCCAGGAGGGAAGAGGTGAGCCACATGTGCGCCAGGGCCGAGTTCAAGGCGGGGAGGGCGGAGAGGAAAGGGGTGCCCTCTCTGGAGTCTGCGGGCCGCATCCCTTCCTGGGGGAGTGGGGCAGTGGGCCGTGCACTCACCACACTGACTGATGTTCATGCGGAAGAGGGGCAGCTGGGAGCCCTCGGCGCTGATGCAGTAGAGGTGCTGGCTGTTCAGCTTGGCCTCCCCCTGCTCCTGCCACAGCTGCATCCAGCGGATGTCACAGCTGCAGTTGAAGAAATTCTGCTCCAGCCTCCTGTGGGCAAGAAGAGGGGAGGGAACTCCTGAGCGAGGCGGCTCCTCCCGGGGAGGGAGGAGGGAGGAGGGAGGAGGGAGGTGAGCGGCCTGTGTCTAAGGCCAGCAAGGCCACCAACAGCTCCTTCCTTTCCTTCCAGCCTTTCCTCTGGGACCTGATCCAACAGGAGGGACGCCCGTGGGACCCGTCCTCGCCTCTGCCCCAGAGCCTTCTGGGAACTGTCTGCACTTTCCTCCCAGACAGCGAGGCGCACACACAGCAGAAAGCACGCAGTCTCAGCACAGTGGCCTCCCCTGAGCAATCCTGAGGGCAGGGCTCAGGCAGAGGGAAGCGCAGGAGCAGAGCAGGGCAGGCCCAGGAGACCAAGGCCCCAGCCAGGAGCTCAGCCAGGCTGCAGGGACAGACAGGGACACTCCAGGGCAGCCCTCCCTCTCATCAATAATGCGAGTGGCCCTCACCCAGCCCTGCCCCAGATGGCTCTGGGACTAATGGCAGGCTCCCACAGATTCGCTCGGCCCCCTGGGGCATGTGCGCCAGACACTCTGGTGGGGGGCTCGGCCAAGGCTGGGAGGGAGTTTAGGAAGCCCGGATGCTCAGCGGTCGCCTCTGGTTTCCCCTCCCCCACAGCATGGCTGCCAGGGCAGCCCTCGGGCCAGGGCCAGGACGTGGAAACTGAGGAAGGACCAGGTCTGCTGTCACAGAGGAGTGCATGCCCAAAGGGCCAAGAGGCCAGCACAGGCCTCCTGACAACACAGTCCGGAGGCAGGAAAAGTACCCAGAAGCTCGGGTGGAGCCAGCTGGTCACCTCGGGCAAATGGAGTGGATTGCCGAGTGACCACCCCCCAGCCAGAGGGCATCCCAAGTCCTCATCCCCAGCCCATTAGCAACACGGTCTTCACAGACATAAGCACTCAGGGATCACAGGGTGAGGTCACTCTGGGTGGAAGGTGGCGTCTTTATAAGGGAAAGTGGGAAGGGAGACCAAGACGAGGAGATGGGAAGGACGGACGGACAGGTGAGAAGACGGAGGCCGGTGCTCCATAAGCCAAGGACCCCGGGAGCTGGGAGGCCGAAACGGCAGGAAAGATGAGCTCAGTGAGCCTCGGGGGCGTGTGCCCTGCTGGGTCTTGAATATGGACTCTGGCTCCTCCAGCGAGAGCAGCAGTTTCTGTCTATTTAAGCCACCAGATTTGTGGTGATACGGGACGGCAGCGCTGGGAAAGCAGTGCAGCCGGGACCTTAATTCTCAAGGCTCTGTTTTCCCATCTGTAAAATGGGGGCAACTGTGCTCGGCCTTCCTTCTTCACGGAGTTATCGTGAAGATGAGTGACACGTGCTCGCGGGCTTTGTGAATGAGGCCGAGATGATGATAGTGATGATGACGGTGATTGCTCTATTATGAACATGACGACTCGGTGACTTCTCAGAGATCTGTGGGGAGTGGTCACGGGCCAGGATGGGGAGAGGATAGTGCCAGGATAGCTCAAACCCATTCCCGATACTGAGCTAACACTTTACCAAACCAAGCTGATTAAATCTGCGAATTGTATCAGGAGTAACGATCACTTTGCTTTAGGAAAATGAAATATTCCAATCTATTTGAGTCACGCCTGCCCTGTGTGCAGGGCATGGAGGGAACGGTCCCTGGGGTATTTCTGGAGGGTTCTGTGCCGTCAGTTTCTATCCTCCGTGCCTCTTGCCTAAATTACATCATGGGACACAGAATCCAAGCCTCTCTTCTTGCCAATTCATTATCGCTAAGATAATCTCAGATTCTTGCTCTGATTTCTGCCAGGCAGTTCCAGTCTTCCTTGTAAGAAAAAAACACCATCTTGCCTTAACCAGAAACTTCTGAGAGCAGTGAGCAACGCCAACTCGCATCTCCTCAAAGCCGGGCCCTGGGACAGTGCTGGCAACTCTGAAGACGCTGCCAGTCCTCTCAGCGAGAGAGGCACAACCTGGGCCAGGGGCTGGGCCGAGACCACAGCCTCCATCTCGCACAAAAGTAACTGAGAAAGGGCCTGGCCGGCATGGCTCAGTGGCTGAGCATGAACCAGGAGGCCGGGGTTCCATTCCAGGTCAGGGCACATATCTGAGTTTCGGGCTCCATCCCCAATAGACGGCGTGCAGGAGGCAGCCGATCCAAGATTCTCTCATCATTGATGTTTCTATCTCTCTCTCCCTCTCCCTTCCTCTCTGAATTCAATTTTTAAAAAAAGATATTTTTTAAAAGAAAGAAATGACTGAATGCCCTAGTTTGCCCTCAGTTCCTGCAAAAGGTAGCTTGAGCCTTGGCCTCACCCTTCTGGCTGCCACAGCGCAGAGAGCCACCTCCTCCGCCTGTCCTCCGGGGCGAAATCCTTCCTTCCCACAAAGAGCCATCCCACCCCGCACCCTGCCCACAGCCCCACGGGCAGACCCTGGCAGCCTGATGGCTCCTGGCAGATGGCGCCATGTGGACTAATCAGGACTTGGGACAAGAAAACACTGCCCCCTCTCCCACGGGCCAGGAACTGAGGTTGTTTGGATTTTAATCACAGTCACAGCCAAGAGTCAATGGGCGGCCCCTCGGCCAAAAGATGAATTTTCCACTCCGGCCACTCAATTCTTCCTCAAAAAACAGACCCTGCCAGGGCGATGGCTCCTCAGAGGGGCTTCTTTATCTTACAAGTGAATTCTTTTCCTATTTAACAGCGGGACAGAGCGAAACGCTCCATGGACAGAGGCTCACACACTGACTCGCGAGGGCCAACGTCTTCATCCCTCCATAAGTCACATGCAGCGCGCGGTGAATCGATCCTGGGCAGAGATGAATGCAGAATCCCATGATCCTCTGGGAGGAGCCTGGCATTTGCTTTAAATATAAATCCTCGAACCACTGTCTCCGAAACCAGTCGCCGGTCGCCAGGACAGCACGCCGCGGGTTTCGCATCCATTGATTTTTCAGAACATTTTCTCCATAGTGTAGGCAACTGCAGCCCCCAGCTGTTCCCAGGAGAGAACATCTGTCCCTGGCCGCCCACAGGTGCGGGGGCCAGGCACTCCAGGTAACCTGATGCGAGACTCCCCCCAAAAAAAGGAGAGCCCCCAATTAGCTCACTTATGTCAGGGCCGCTGATCCCTCCTAGGGCTACATATGGAAAAAGTGCAACCATTCACGCTTTGAAAATTATCGTTGAACAGATCCTTGGATTGGAAACAGACGGGAAACGCTGGGAAGGGGGGTGGAGGGCGGTAGAAGAGGTTAAAGGGTGGAAGACGATAATGGAAGGAGGCCTGACTTGGGGTGGCGGCACACAATACAGCATACGGATGGCGTGTTATAGAACCGTACCCCTGAAACCTCTATAATTTATTAACCAACATCGCCCCGATAAATGCAGCTTTTAAAGAAGTTGGGAGATAGTTGAGTCCACTGGCTACCCACTGAGTTAATGGGTGGCCTTACACAAGATACTTAACCGAAGTACCTCCGTGTCCCCAGTGTGAACGACAGGAAGAATTTTTGTCAGGACTGAAGCAAGTACCACCATCACTCGATAGACTGGCTGGCCCAGCGCCTGCCCGGAGTGGGTCCTTAGCAACAGCGTTAGCAACGGCACTGTCCTGCTGAGTTACCTCCGAGGGCTTCCCCACCTTTGAAGATGGGGACGCATACAACACTCACGTGGAACCACCTGACAGATGCGTGGGACACAGCACAGCGTTTCAGCGCTTTACACACAGATACGCGCACACTTACCTTATTCCGAGCTCCGGTGGGAGTTCTTACTGGTGTGCCCCTGGTCACAGCCCCATGGGACTAAGGACCCTGATCCCCACGCCTACTGTGCCCACACCAGAGGAGCAGCCGGGGGGAGGGCCAAGTCCTGAGAAAGGAAAGCAACCCGCACAGCAGGACTTCCCAAACTCTCGGACACGGGCAACGAGACGGTCCGTGTCCTGCCCGGTGCTGGCGGGGCCTTGAGCATCAAGGGCACTGAGTCCAGGGGGTGAGCAGGGTAGACAAGGCCACCGGGTGATGGGCTGCTGGGACGGTGGATGGAAGTGTCCCCCTCCCTGACGCTGGGTCAGAAAAGGGACTCGGGCCGGACCAGCTGGAAGGACAGGTGCTAAGGGCCATCGCATGGCAGGCTCCCAGGCACTGTCTGTGCTGAAGGCAGAGATGCAGTCTGCATGCAGGGACCTGGGCCCGAGCCATGAGCCACAGGGAACACGAGCTGAGCCTCTGGAACCCGGACTCCCTAAGTTCATGCTCCCCAGTTCCTTTTTCAATGAATTCCCTGGTTTATTCCCTTGACATCACACACTTCTCTTGGGCAGAGGTGACCCGAGGACTCACGCACCAACAGGAACTGCTTGGTTCGGCAGTGCTCACGCATTTCCACTCACCCCCCGATCATGCGTTTGGCCGGGGAAGGGGCGCACCGATCCGCCTAGAAATACACCCAGGCTAAGCAAGCCACAGGCGGACCGATGCCCACGCTCAAACCAGACAGGCTGGCAGAGAACGGGAGGCAGGAAAGGTGAGCAAACTGAGGTCAGAGGCCCGGGTTCAGGGCCCGGCTCTGCCTGGTCTCCTATGACTCTCTGGGCTCAGAACCGGCACCTAAAAGTGTAGAGGCCCATTGCTTAAGGAAGCAGCACGACACCTGCTGCTCAGGATGCTTGTGGCGGTAAAGCTAAGGTCTGGGAAACGAAAGCACGCCTGACCCACTGCAAGGTGAGGCCGTGTCAGTGCTATGTACCATAAACCAATCAGTGCCCTTTCCTACCACAAACATCCATGCTGTTAGCACTGGTCACCCAGAGATGACGAAACTGGGTCCTGCTGAGAGCGAGATTCCTGTCGTAGGAACTGTGATGTGCTGGAAAGAGCATCCGAAATCAAGCGACGGGCTGGCGGGGCTCTCACTGAACATGGTACACCCCCCGTCACCAACCCCAGCAGCCTGTTCAGGTGACGCCCAGCCCCTTCGGGTGGCTCCACTGCTCGACACTCCCCACCCAACCTCCGCGACCACTCCGCCAGGCTGGGTCGTCTCCAACACCAGACTTACAATTCCCGAAGACTCAGCGTCTGGAAGAGCTGCCATGAGAGTGTGGTGAGCCGGTTACTCGACAGGTTTCTGCAAGAGGGACAGAAAAAAGGGGGAATTAAAGGGCATATCTGGCAAATCTGCAAGAGGGACAGAAAAAGGGGGAATTAAAGGGCAAATCTGGCCCAGACAGTTCGGGTGTGGCCATTGCGTGGGAGCCCAGCTTTCCCGTTCTCCTTCTCCTCTGCCCCATCCTGCGATCCATCCGCCTGCCACTAGTCCAGGCCACAGGTCAAGTTTGGAGGGGATTCTGAAGCCTTTCAAAGGGCTAGATTTCACAAAATAAAACTTTTTCTCTTTTTTTAAGTATATATTTTTATTGATTTCAGAGAGGAAGGGAGAGGGAAGAGAGAGAGAAACATCAATGATGAGAGAGAATCATTAATCGGCTGCCTCCTGCACGCCCCCTACTGGGAATCAAGCCTGCAACCCGGGCATGTGCCCTTGACCGGGAATTGAACCCAGGACCCTTGAGTCCGCAGACCTACGCTTTGAGTTTGAAGGTGAGTACACATCCATGAAACCATCACCATCCACAATGCCATACACTGGACTATCTATCACCTCTAATTAAAAGTTTCCTTCCCCTCTTTTTTTTTTTGACAGAGAGAGAGAGGAAGGGAGGGGGAGAGAGAGAAAGAGAAATGTCAATGTGAGAGAGATACATCGATTGGGTTGCCTTCCGTACCCTGACCTGCAATCAAAACACATGCCCCTGACCGGAATCAAACCCGGGACCCTCCAGTCCCCAGGCCGATGCTCTATCCACCGGCCGGGGCCCCCTCCCTTTGTGTGACGTGAACATTTAGCATGAGCTGTACCCTCCTAACAGATCCTGGCGCATGTAATACAGCATGATAACCGCGCAGTGTGCTGTGCTATAGATCGCTAGGACTTCTCCCAACGGGAACTCCAAACTTTTCACCCCCAACCCTCGGAACACGCGCACAGGCCGAGAAAACTGCGCGCAGCGCCTGCCTCCCCGCTAGCCGGTCCCTCCCGGCAGAGATGCCCCTCACTGATCCAGACATCAGCCTTTTGCTCACACTTCCTTTCTCCCCCTAATGGCTACTTAATTGTCCTCATTAGGATGTACAGGGGCCATCCGTCTTCGAATAAGAAGCAACACCCACCGCTGTTATCTGCCAGGCCCCCCCAAACACCTTGGGATGTGATCGCGGCTGCAGAGGCAGCCATTCTGTGCTGCTGGAGCTGACTCCCATCTGGCGACGGCAACGGGTCAGCACCCACTCAGGTAAACACCTGCACACGCGTGCACGCGCACACGCCATGTGTGTGTTTATGTCTATGAGACGTGCGGTAATGGATGCAAACAGAGACCTGCTTACACACACCCGCATGCGCGTGCGCTCACAGGTGCGTCTATATTTAGAGGGCTTCTCCCACAAATATTTGCGTAGAGACAAGTATAGGCTCCCTGAGGATGGAGGGGGTGGACGACTGACAGGGCCCCTCTCTGGAACTTACAGATGAGCCACGAGAACTGCCGCTGTGCTGAGCGAGGCCGGGGACAGACACGGCGAGGCCAGGAACTGAGGCGGGAGAGGGCGCTGGCAGCTGGACGCGGGCCAGCGCAGTGGCCTCTGCGGGTCACAGGGGAGCTGGAGGAGAAGAGGGGGAAGGGGGCCGTGCCAGGGAGCAGTGCTCCAGGAAGTGGAGGGAGCGTGGGCCAAGGCCTGAGGGGGCCTGGGCAGAGAAGAGGCCACGAAGAGCAGTCTGGGGTGAGGAGGAGGGGGGATGGCAGGGAGTTGGGCTGTATTTTAAGGAGCCAGGGGAGGCGATGGGGGTTCTGTAGGGCAGGGAAGATCTAATGGGCATTTCTAAGAACCAAGGACAACACTGGGCGCAGCAGGCCATTCGGGAGGCAGCTGCGCTGTTGCAGGCGAGGAGAGGGAGCAGAGGTCACCAGGGGATGGAGTCCAGGTGCTGGGGGTAGAGCCGCCAGGACTTCCTGCTGGATTGGAACTGGCAGAGGAAGGAGAGGGACCTGAGCAGCCCGGCAAGGGGTGACGGCACCAGTGGCATGAGGAAAGCTGCAAGGTCATGCCTGGGGGCACTGAGAACCTCCCTGGCAAATGCTGAGGTGCCTGCTGGCCAGCCAAGGGGGGCACCCGATGGCCGAGGGAGATGCGGAGGCTGGTGGGACCCAGAGCACCACAGCTCACCCAGGAGCAGGTATTTGAACACAAGGTCAGCCTGAGGGCAGGGCTGGACCTTCCCCTCTGAGGCAGCCCTGTTTTGGTGACAGCCCGTGGCTGATTGGGAGGAAGCCCCCATGCTGAGGGTGCGGGGGCCAGTGGAGAAGGGTAGGGGCCACTTGGTCAAGGGCAACAAGCTCAGCATCACCCTTTGAGTCTCCATCACCACTAGCCTCTATGACATGCGAGGGATTCACCAGGACAAGTCTTCCGCTTGGTTCTGCTTTCCCTGGTTGGCTGTCCACCCACAGCAGCGTGGGTGGCAGCACATGTCCGACAAGGCCAGCACCCTGCTCTGTCCACCCCACCCCAGCTCGCCCTGAATCGAAGCCCTCAGCACCGGAACCGGATCGGATCGCTGAGCCCTGGGAACAGAAGCTAGAAGGGGGTGAGGAGGTGAGGGGGTGAGACCTGAGCGGTCCAGGTGGGGCGGGAGGACCACAGGGGCCGAGGCAGGCACAGGCAGTCAGCAAGGTCCCCTAGCAAAGGTCATGCTTTGCTATGTTAGGCAGAAATGTCACGAGCAAATTGGATTCTGGAAGAACTAAAATAACAGGCATTCCGGGCAAATAAAGAATAAGAAATCGCATTATCATACAAGTTAGAGAGGGCGGGGCGGGGACACCCAGAGGGCCTCGGCTTCCGGTGCCTCCAGTCCTTGGGCAGACAGAGAAGCCCCAGCAGCATCAACTCCAAGTTGACTATCCAGCTACGACCCCTGAAAGCCTCCTCACTGGGAGTCTGTCTCTCCTTCCCTCCATCTGTGCCCACTCACTCTAGCTTCCAGTCCCTGAGCCCCCATCTGCTCTCTGTCCACTCGGTCAACTTCCCTGGGCACACCAGTCTCCTGTTAACAGAGAGACCAGAACCAGCGGTCTGTTCCGCTTGCCTCAGAGGCAAATGCCACGGTCCCCGACCCCTGCAAGGATCTCTCTGCTCTTTCAAGAGACTTTTTTTGAGAGCAAGTGTGGGCTCAGAGCGCCAAGCACAGCTGGCCAGACACCAGCAAGGCTGACCCGCCTGGCTCACAGGCTGCAAGCACATGACATAAACCTCATTTCCTCCACCCACGAAGGCAGCCCTTGGAAAGGTACCATTCTCCTTCCCTTAAGACCCACCAACCACTCAGCTGTCTTCTTCTCATCTCCCCCTAGAAGAAGCAGCCCCCTCCCCTCCATGCTGGGTGGGTTCTTCTGAAACTGTTAAAGGCCCTGGAGGAAAGGGAAGGGAAGGAGGACTCCCCCGGGGCAGCCCCAGCCCCATAGAGAGTGTGTGTGGAAGGAACACAGAGGGAGGAGGAGGAGGCTGACAGATGCCACCCACATCTCCATGAGGGGGGGACCTGACACCTCCTCAGCCTTGACCTTGTGACTTCCTATGTGGTCAGCCTCACCGCCACCCACTCCTCAGGTGGAAGTGGAAGGAAGGAGGCAAGCACCACGCCATCTGGTCACCGAGGTCTGCTGCCAGCCCCCGAGGAGGCCTGGGAAAACCCAGAGCCTGCAATGTTCCCCTAGAAGGCCACGGAGTACTTGTCTGCATCACTGACGTATTTGCTTTTCCTCAATTAAACTGCTCTAAAAGGGGGTGGAGGGGCTAAAGCCATTTGAGCCATTTTTATTCAGCTAAATGGCACTGGATGGCTCATTTAATGAACCTTAATGAAGCCAAAATGCTTTCTCTAATCGAATCTCAAGTGGCACGACTGGTGTCCTGACCTTCGATCAGGAGGCTGCAGCAGCTTTTCCCCAAGGCCAGGGTTTCCCAGAGCAAGTTCCTGGGAATCGAGGTCTGCAGAGTATTAGTGGGGATTAAGAGAGGGGAAAAATTCATGTTGCTTGAAAAATGTTGTACTGAACAAAATCTAACGGGCTTGCCCTGCACGACTTCTCAGAGCCTTTACATAAGGAAGGACCTGGCCCGAGGCCCTCACACTCACTGGGCCACAGAGGTTTCTCCACGAAGAGTCCAGCAAAAATATCACCCACACAGTGTGCCTAGAGAAATCATGGTTGTGGCAAGAAATAGATGTATTTGGTCTTTGTCCATGGTTCCTGGCTCAGCTGCCCAAACCCTTGGGGCTTCCTGAGAGAGCAGCACAATCGGGGCATCTTCTGTTATAACCTTTGGTCTCACCAGGGTGTGGCTCAGTGGCTGAGCATCGACCTGGGAACCAGGAGGTCATGGTTCTATTCCCGGTCAGGGCACATGCCCGGACTGCGGGCTCGATCCCCAGTGTGGGGTGTGCAGGAGTCAGCCGATCCATGATTCTCTCTCATCATTGATGTTTTTCTCTCTCTCTCTCTCTCTCCTCCCTTTCTCTCCTTTCTCTCTGAAATCAATAAATACATATTTTAAAAATATATATTTAGTGTCTTGTCCTCAGTGCCTGAAATCATCTCAGAAAGGGAGGTGAGTGTGGAAACCCCCACAAGATGGGGGTGGCTGCCAGGAAAGCCATGAGCAGGGGCCGAACCGTTAGTCCCACCCCCTGAGCTCCAGGAAGGAGAGGGGCAGGGGAATCGGTCACTTATGGCCATGATTTCATCAGTCCTGCCTTGGTCAGCAAGCCTCCGTGAAAACCCAAGAGGAGGGGCTGGAAGAGCTTCCTGTGGGGGAGCTGCATGCTTCTGGGTGCCGCCCTGCTTGGCCCGAAACTCCCCGGGGAGTAAGAGAATGGACCTTCTTCATCCCGTGGCCCCAATGTAATCACAGCATCCTTACGAGCAGCAGAGGGAGGCAGACAGAAGCTCAGGGAGAGAGATGCGACCGTGAGCAAAGGACAGAGAGATGATGGAAGAAGTGGCCACAAGCCAAGGACTGGGGGCAGCCTCCGGGAGTCGGGAGAGCAGGAAACCAATGCTCCCGAGGGCCGAGACCTGGGTTGCAGCCTAGACACCCTCGTGTCAGGCATCTAATCTGCAGACGTGTGAGACAACACATTAGGGCTTCTAAGCCACGCGGTTCCCGGTAACTCGTCACAGCTAACTCGTCACAGCAGCACTGGAAAACCAATACAGGTCAATTCTGCATTCAAGAGGCAGAGTCGAATCATGGCGGCGGAGACCAAACGGCCCACAGAGCTGTAATATGTGGACTTTCACCGACAGGAAGTGCGCCAGCCCCGGGTCTTGCCAATAGAAATACGAAGCGAGCCACATACGCTACTCAGAACCGACTCGTCACATTCTAAAAAGCGGAATGAAAGAAGCTGAATTCATGTCTTTTACTGAAGCCAATAAATCCAAAACATCAGCAGCTCGACCCGTGATCAATGTGAAAACACTAGATACTTCATCTTCTGTCTTTTTGGAAACGGTGGCCGTGAAATCCATGTGTGTTCTGCACTCACGACGCTCAGCACGGACTGGCCACATTTCAACTGCGCATGGCCACGGCAGCCAAGGCACCGGGGCGGACGGGGCGGCGCTGGGCCATCCGTAAAGGCCGCGCTCCCCGAGCCGTCAGTGGGGAGGAGCAGGCAGCAAGGTGGGGAAGCGGACTGCAAGTTCCAATGTAGTCGGGGGCCCCTCCCAGATGCGATCTGTCCCCAGTCCAGCAGCCACGCGGCTCATGGGAAGGGAAGCCCTCTGGTTGCCCCCAGTGCCTCCCGGGGCTAGAGAGCTCGGGGCAGACTCCCTTGGGAGCCCAGGTCTTTCTATGCCATGACCTCCACCTCCAAACCCAGAGAGACTCTCCCCCCTCCCGATTAGCAGAGGGTGTGCCCGTGCTGGCTGCCCCTCAGAGCTTCCTGGCGCTCCTCCACCTCTGTGCCCCTGTACCCGGTGCTCCCTGCACCCTGAGGACACAGCTGCCACCCTCTCTGAAAACTTGCCCACCTCTCTCTCCTCCTGCTCTTTGCCTGGGCGCCCACTACAGCCCACATGGCCAACGGCTGGCTTTGAGTGACAGCTGTGCATGTGCTGGCCTCCCCCGTCAGACGGCTTCTCGTAAGGCAACGGACCATCCTTGTCCGTCTGATCGCCTGTACGGTAGCTGAAGTACAGGGAGCGCTCAGCAAAGCAGCAGCAAACTCCACGGAATTCCCACGGCGCCAGCCAGCATCACGTGGGGCCTCGGTGCCCGGCCTGCCGCTGAGCTTCTGAGCTCTGCGACCCGGGGGAGTCACCTGACTGGTCTGTGCCTCCGTCTGCCCACATCCACGTCGGGGACAGCAAGCAGGGCACGCTCCTCTGAGTCGTGGTGAGGATCAAACGGGGAGTGGCAGATCGGCTACAGAAAGTAGCTGGCGCTATGCCTGGCCCTTGCACAATCTATCTTTTCTTTTCCTTTGGTGCGACATTTATCTTTTTTTATTTTTTTAAATGTCTATTGTGGAAAGTATTACAGATGGCCTCTTTTTCCCCCTCAGTGACCCCTCTAGCCTGCCCCCACCCGCCCCAGGCCTTCACCACCCCAGTGTCTGTGCCCAGGGGTTAGCATAGATGCACGCAGGTTCCTTGGCTGATCTCTACCATCTATCATTTTCCATGCCTGGCGCCTCTCCCTTATCTGCCCATCTCCAGTCGCCACAAGTCCAAGGCCATTAGAGCAAATACCCGAGACCCAGGCTACGTGGGCAGAATTCAAGCATCAACAAAACCCCAGTTCGACGAAGCAACATGGAAAAGGGGGATTTTGCCCTTTTCAGGCAAATCAACCAGAAGCTAGTCTCCCCCAGAGCACACGAGCTGCCTCTGGGGCCCAGTGGGGCACGCCTGGCCGACAGTGGGCATTCCCAGCGGTGCCCACGCAGGGGCGGAGTGGGCCGGGCCCCAGGGAGGCACCGCACGTGAACCACATCGCGGTGGGAGAACCAGGACACCACGCTGGTTGTCACTCGAGAGCCATTCTGACCACAGAGGAGCAGCGGGCCAGAGCATCTGGGAAAATCAAGAGCCTGTGCCCTTACCGACTGCAGGGAAAGCAGAGCTTCCAGGGGAGGGAGCCAGGGTGGACTGGCTGCTGGTGAGGACGCTGCCTGGAGTGCTGGCGGGGCGGGCGGTGCCTGGAAGGCGGGCGGGAGTGGGGCGGGCAGTGCCCCCTTGCTCACCAGAAGGCAGGAAGCAGGTCCTGCTGAGGACTGCTGGCCGAGACACCTGTCCCCTTCTGAGAGCTGCTCCTGGGGTCGAGGGGCAGCTGATGGCTCTCCAAACAGCACATCGTGAGCAGAGAGCTGCTCTGGGCCTCTCTCTGAAGAAACGTCCTGAGGCCTCCCCTCAACCCTGCAAGCAGGGCGGCTGGAGGGGACGCAGGCCACGTGCGGGTCTGGGGACGCGTCGGGAGCAGCTCTCCAGCCCCGGGTGTCAGAGTCCCTCGTCAGTGGCTCTACTGAGCTGTTCCGGGCGAGGGGGATGGTCCGGGAGCCACTTCCAGGACCACCGACCGACCTAGTGACATTTTTGTTGCTAATCCTCACCCTAGGATATTTTTCTATTGGTTTTTTTAAAAAATATTTTTGTATTGATTTCAGACAGGAAGGATGAAAAAGAGAGAGAGATAGAAACATCCATGATGAGAGAGAATCATGGATCGGCTGCCTCCTGCACGCCCCCTCCTGGGGATCGAGCCCACAACCCGGGAATTGAACCCTGACCTCCTGGTTCATAGGCTGACACCCAACCCCTGCCCTCCAGCTGCCAACGCGTCCCCACTACACACATCAGGTTTTCGAGAGGAGCGAAATGTGCTGACGACGAAAGAACAGAGCCCAGCTTCCTGTCACATGCTGGTGCCGGTGATGAACCAGCAGGACCTGGACTAGGATCCTAACCCAGACCCATCTCCCAGAGAACAGGGCTCCCCCCACGCCCAGACGCCCCAGGGCACCAGCACCACAGCAAACAAGGACACCAGGCTCCCAGAAGCCTCGGCCCTCCCTGGCCACTTTCTAGCTCTGCAATTCTTGGCTGAGCCTCACCCTTCTCTCCTCGAAAATGGGCACATTTATTTGATGGTGAGAACCGACTAAAATAACACACGGGCGCCCCACACTGTGCCTGTCACACGTAGGCGCCCAGTGGAAATGGGCTAGGAACACCAGCCACGTTCGCAAAGAAGGAAGCTGACAAGGCCACACCTCCGCAGGGTCCGTAACCAAGCGGGGGTCGGCCAGGGCAGGGCCCAGGCTCCATTCCTCAAACCTTGGGAGCAAGGGCACGTGGCGAGAACCAGCAAGAGACCTCACACCAGACACCCACCACGCTCGCAGACGCTGCTAAACGGTTTCCAATTAATTAACTGATTACGGGCTAGAACAGAAGGGGATTCGAAAGAGCGCTGTTGACCTTTAAGAATAATTAATATCATCAGGATACCAACCTCATCCAAGGAAAATAATGAGGAACATTTTAATATTACAGTCAAAAGCCTGGATGGGGAGGCAGATGGGCCTTCTCTAAGCAGCGCCCAACTCCCTGCTCCTGCTCCAGCTTCCTGTGCACCCAGCACCCCCCACCCTCCTCCTGAGACCTGCAGGCGGACCAGGGAGGCATCTGGACCTGCCACCCCTGCACACATGGGCAGCTGCCGTCCTGGCCCAGTCCTGTGGCCGCTGTTTGCCCAGACAACACCAGCAGAGGAAGAAGAGCAGGGTGCATGGTGCCCAATGCTGAAGGGGCACCCCCCCCTTCTCAGTACACGTGGGTGTCTGCAAGCCCCTTTCCCTGCCCAATACGCAGCCAGGGCCAGCCCCCCTCCCCGGGAAGGACCCCAATCCATGTCTGGGCAGACTTTGGGCCTCCCGGCTCCCTTCCCTGTCACACCTGGAGGGATTCGCTGATGTTGTATCTGATGGCACACAGTCCACACAGCCGGTGAAGTCAAGGGCCCATCTGCTTGGCCACAGTTCTATTCCCAACCTCCAGCCACGGGGCGCTGAGTTGATGTGGAATGAGCTCCTGCCTGAGACAACCTTCCTGGACCCTAGGGCTCCTCCCGGAATTCCTGGCAGACTCCTCCTCCTTTGTGACTCCCCCTCAGAGCCCTCCTGACCGCCCCCTCCACGCTGCTGGCTTCCCCTCACAAGCTCCGGGAGCTGCCCGCCCCTGTATTTCAGCACTTGTCACACAGTCAAATAAGCCGTCTGTTGACGACCTGGCTTCTTTGTGACCACGGGCACCCTAACCGTCCAACCACAGCCTTTCTTTCTTTGTGTCCCTGGTGCAAGCAAAATGCCTGGGATATAGTAGGTGCTCAGTAAATAGTTGTTGAATGAACCCGAGAATAAACAGAAGTAATTTGACTAAAGGAGGCAGAACCCACAAAAACCTCATTCGTCTCTAGATGGATGCAAGGATACAAGACCGACTCATTCATTCAGCAAGACTGGCCCGGCCAGCGTGGCTCAGTGGTCAAGCGCTGACCTATGAACCAAGTCCCGGTCAGGGCGCATGCCCGGGTTGGGGACTGGATCCCCACTAGGGGATGTGCAGGACGCAGCCGATCAGTGACTCTCTCTCATCATTGATGTTTCTCTCTCTCTCGTTCCTTCTCCCTTCCTCTCTCTCTAAAATCAATAAAAACATATTTTTAAAAAATAAATAAATACAATCATTGTTTTAAAAAACAACAAGTAGTGGTGACAGGTGGCCTGGCTGGGCTCACCACATCCTGGTGGCCCCAACAGCCCCAGCTCACACCGGTGACCCGAGTCCTGTCATGGCTGCAGCCCCAACTCTCCGTTCTCTCTCACTCTCCCAAAGTCTGCACAGTGTCACTGAATTCCAGGCACACTTCGGGGTGTTGGTTTACAGCACAGAACAAAAGCGATAAGCAAACTCTCTAAACAAAGGAAGTTTCGGTATCATCCCAGCTGGACTCTATGGAAAGGCAACCTCCACCCCTTCGCCACTCAGCACGCACTAATGTGGTGCCCAGTCCACGCCAGGCGGTGCCAGGCACGGGTACGGAAGTCAGGCTCCTTCATGGAAGTCCGTGCATTCCCTCTGTTTCTGGGAGAATCGGGGGGATGAGAACCGTCTGAAATGTTTGCCAGGGGCTCAGAATGTGGTTCCCTGTGGTCTGCAACCTGTGCTGGCCCCACAGGGTGGTGGGATGCCATCAGCGTGGCCACGTCCCCTTAGCCACCCCCCTACATGCACAATGTCCGCCTGCCCAGGCCTGTGCCCCACTCTAGAGCAACTCATTTCTAACCCAGGTCAGAAGGTATTAGCAAGAAGGTCCAGCTACATGGCTCTGAGAGGACCCCACGGCTCTGGGAGACCCGCCCCACGCCAGGTCCCGCTTGACCCCAGTTCCCAACTGTCTGCACGCAGACCTCTGTGTCACAGCTGACTCTCAACTGCTGGGAGTTCAGACCCTACTGCTGTCTCCCTCCCGAAGCCCCCACCAGTCCTCCCTGCCACCAGTCTACTCGGCTCCCCTCTCGCCCGCCGCTCCTGCCAGCAAGAGCGTGTCCTTCTGCGCGGCAGCCATGCCGGGGGGGGGGGGGGGGGGGGGGGGGGGGGGGGCCTGCTGCCTGGCCACCCGCCCCCACCTCCGTCTCGCGCCAGCGTCAGCTGCAAACATCTCTTTTCTCCTTTTAATTGCACTTCTCTGCTTCCCTCTCCGCTGTTGGCCTCATGACTCAGGGCTCTCCCTTGGTCGCCCAACAATGCCATCACACCCGCTTTGTGTACTTCATGCTGCGCGCGGCCTTTTGGCCGCTGTTGTCCAATTCCACACGATGTTTGTTTGGGAAAAGGGGTGTTTGCTCCTGTTTCCCATGGCCTCCCTCCTGCAGAGAGACCTGGCAGCGTGCACGGGCTGATGCAGGGACGAGATGAGACAAGCACCGTATCTCCTGTGGAGTAAGTGGGACCCAGAGCCGACCCCCACCCCGCTTGGTTCCACATGGATTCTCAGGGAGCTGCTTCCTCACCGTCTGTGGCTGTGTGAGGATGGAGGTGAACTGGGGGTGCGAGGCCATTTGTCTAGAGAGACAGGACCCTTTTTTAAAAATACGTTTTTAATGATTTCAGAAAGGAAGGGAGAGAGCGAGAGAAACATCCGTGATGGGAGAGAATCATGGATCGGCTGCCTCCTGCACGCCCCACACTGGGAGGTCGAGCCCACCATCCCTGCCATGTGCCCTGACCAGGAATCGAACTGTGACCTCCTGGTTCACAGGTCGATGCTCAACCACTGAGCCACGCCAGCCGGGCGAGACAAAACCCTTTGAATGGAGATTCCGGAAAATGAGAGGGAAGAGCGTGTGTGTGTCTGGGCCTCGCGAGGTGACTGTGCCCATGAGGGTCTCTGCTCACAGTCCTTTTCCCAGAGAGAAGGCGTGGTTTGCACCTTGACCGCAAACACTGCTCCATGAAAGCGTGCAGGTAAGTTTCACCCAATGGTATGAAGTTCACACGCCTTGCATGGAACATGGGTGACAACCTCGACCGGTTCTTTCTTATACCAGCATGACTGTGGCTGACCTCCACTCAATTTAAAACCTGGAGCTTTGGATAAGAGTGCAAACAATTAATTAACTTGCTAATCATTTCCGCCTGCTATGGGGACTTTTTTCAGAGTCATTAATGACAATTGTGTGAAGAAAATTGGAATACAGAAGTGATTTTCTGGGAAACACCACTCACGAGCGGTACTAATCATTACGTGGCTTAAAGGTATCAGGCCCCTGAATTTCCCCAACAACCTGTTTATGATTCATGTTCTTGGTACGATTTGTTCTCATTTTAAAGATAAAGAATCTGAGGCTTAGAGGTCAGGCAACCAGTCCAAGGTCACGAAGCTGAGAATGGTGAAACGGCCTAAGAATCCCTGTGTCTCATTCCAGAATCCACACGCTTAGCTCACTACTGCGGGTGCACACACATGCACACGCACACAGGTCTGGTGTCCGGAGCTCGGCTGGGACTCTGTTTTGCACACGCAGGGGAAAGCTTTCCGGAAATGAAGGAGGCCCAGTGTCACGAAAGACAACCCGCCGGTGCTGCGGTGCCCCTCCCAGCTTGTCCCGCTCTGACTATTCCTGTGAGGAAGCACGTGACAAAGCCACTGGCTATGGGCAGAGGGACAGCAGGAGCAGAACAGATAGAGCAATGGGCAACGTGAGCCCTGGACTGCAGACCCTGAGAGCTCTACCTGGAAGAACGTCGCTCTGGCGCAGGTCCCTTCCCAACCCCGTGGCCCACACAGTCCCCCTCCGGGCAACTGAAATCATAAACCACAGCCCTCACTCCCTGCGTACCGGGCCCGGGAGGCTAGGCTGGAGGAGCAGGCCTTTCTCACATCCTCTCCCTGGCTGTACCTGGATCCCACGGGGCGGGCAGGCAGAAAGCAGACCCCTGTCTGCCACCGTGCTCGGCTCGTCTAGCATGCTGCCTGCACTAAAGGACACAGGGCAGCCGCCGGCAGTGGCAGTGATGCTGGAGAGAAGGTAAGGGGTAGCCGGAGCTTGGGCACCTCTCCAGGGAGCTGTTCACAGCCCACCTGCCCAGGGTGCTCCCCGAGCTCTGGCCATGGTGCTGAATCCCCAGGGCACTGGTCCTTGGTCATAAGAGGGAAATGTCAGTGGACTCCCACAAGGGCACACCACAGGATGACCACTCCATCCCATGTCCCCATACAGGGCCCCAAAGAGACACATGCACTCACCTCATAGGTGTTCAGGGGGGCCTAACAGGTGCCTGCAGTGTCCTAGGCACATCAGTGAAAGAGGACGTCAGAACCACAAGAATAAGAAACTCCCTCACCTGGCAGGTGTGGCTAGTACTTGAGGGTTGATCTATGAACCAGGAGGTCACGGTTCGATTCCTGGTCAGGGCACATTCCCGGGTTGCAGGCTCTATCGCCAGTAGGGGGTGCTGGTGGCAGACGATCCATGATTCTTTCTCATCATTGATGTTTCTCTCTCTCCTCCCCCCCCCCTCTCTCCCCTTCCTCACTGAAATCAATAAAAATGTTTCTTTTAAAAAGAAAGAAAGAAACTCCCGCACTACAGAAGGGGCCAGACCCACATCTCTGAGAAGAACCCGCCATGTACCGGACCTTCACCTGCTGTCTCAGCCAAGTCCCAAAGAAGCCCCAGAGGCAGATGGTTTTCTCGCCGCAGGGAGACCCAGCTCGGAGGTGGGGCGCCGTGCACCAGGTCTCACAGTTGCGCAGCCACCCCGCTGAGAGAGGTGCCCGCCTGCCTGACGCCAGCATTTGTGACCTCGAGTTCAACGCCGCGCCTCTCTCCTCACTGCTCAACCAAGTCAGGGAGTGGGCAAGGCAAAAACATCCTAGCACAGCCCCGGGGATGAAGTCACGTGGCAAACGCCACTGACGATCTCTGAAAAGTTAAGTCCAATCACAGGGAGCGTTCACCTGAGGTCTGAACAGAGAGGCTACACCCGAGAGAGAGACCGAGGATTAGGAGGAAGCGCAGAGGGAGGGAGGGGAAGAGAGGGAAGACAGAGCGCTGCTGGGGATCGGGGCTGGGAATGCGATTATTAATATTCTAAATGGAGCCCGGCCGCTTAAGCTGTATTTAAGGACAAGCCCGACTGCATAATTACAAGGCCTTAATTTGTTTTCCTTTCTGCACGGTAATAAGGAGCACACGGTTGCTCTGTGCAAGCACCGCCCGTGCGGGCCTGGGCACCGGCTGCTGATTGGAGACGGACAGCTGTCACTCAGCTGGGCGCACCAGATGTGGGGAAGGACAAGAGGACCAGGTGTCCTCTCACGGTGCAGGTGGGTGACACCTGTCACACTGTAGAGTAACCGCCTCTGCCCCCCAACGCAGGACACGGTGGCAGGGTGGTCCCTCGGGACCAAGGCCAGCAGCCCCAAGAGGCAAAAGGGGTTAAGTGGGGAATGAGAGAGAAGTGCGAAATCCATCAAGAAGGAACAAGGGGGAGACGGGGGGGGGGGGGGGGGCG
>PVJC01008247.1:0-20947 GCA_004026665.1 Murina feae | reverse complement strand
ATGGGGTCTAACTCCAAGGCCTGGAGATGCAGCCGGCGGCCGCGGTGCTTACTCGGCATTAGACCGAGGTTCTGGAAGGCAAGGTGACAACATCATAACCAAGCTGTGAAACTCAGTCCATGCGTCGACCCATGAACCAGGAGGTCAGGGTTCGACTCCCAGTCAGGGCACCTGCTCGGATTGCAGGCTCCATCCCTAGTAAGGGGCGAGCAGCCGGCAGCCGATCCGTGATTCTCCCTCACCGTTGATGCTTCTGTCTCTCTCCCTCTCCCTTCTTCTCTGACATCAATAAAAAGTATTTAAAAAACAAAACACAACACAACAGCAACAACAACTGACGCACATTGGGCTCTTGGGTGGGACAGGCATTAGCTACTGAATCTGGCCAACGACCATATTATCCCATTTTCCAAAGGAGGACAGTCAGGCTCAGATACGCAGACACATTAAGGAACTCGCCCAGGATGCACAGGGAGGTGGTAGAGCCAGAATTTAAACTCGGGCAGTGTGTTCCAGAGCGCACGCTCCTGACGACCCGGCCCAGCCAGCACGGCGGTTGATGGATGCCGCTGGAGGCCGCAGCGCAGGCACCGGGGTCTGCGGGCTGCTGAGCAGGTGGAGCGATGCGAGTAGAAAGCTCCGGGAGACCAGCAGCCTCCGCTGCACATTTTCATGTGACATTTCAGCAGGGCGATGCTGCCACGTGACTGTCCCAATTGTCGTGCTGTCGTACCAGCGCTGTATGTCAATGCTGAGCACGGGACACTTGCCCATAGATCCTTCCCTTCACACCAGACTGCACCTTGCTGCCCTCTCCAAGTCTGAGAAGCTTGGCTAGACAGGGCCCGGGAAAAGTCATGAGGGTGACATGGCGGAAGGAACATCCAGAGGCAGCACTGCCCTGGCTGGGCGGCTCCGTTGGCTGGAGCATCATCCTGCACGTCCAAGGTAATGAGTTCGAGTCCCGGTCAGGGTGTGTGTATATGGGAGGCAACCGATCCATTTCTGTTTCTTACATCAATGTTTCTCTCTCTCTTTCTCCCCGTTTCTCTCTCTATAAACAATCAATGAAAACATATCCTTAGATGAGGATTTAAAAACAACACACACAGCGCCGAGACCTGAGTTTGAGACCCGGTGCCACTCTTACCTCTAAAATCTTGATCAGAATTGCCCTCCACCCCAGACATCTGTCCTGCCGCCCACAGAATGACCAAGCTAGACCAGAGGCCCTCCGACACTCAGCCACCGCTCTGGACTGCGCGCCCTGCGCCGGGCATGACTCTGGGTGCGGGAGCTAGAGCGGTGATCACCACAAAGGGCCTCTCTACGGGAGTTTACCTCCTCCCGAAGGGACTGAGTGTGAACAATTAAGTGACCACGAGACACTGGCAGCCAGTCCCCAGGAATAAGGGCTGAGGGAACGATGAAGCCACACGAGGGGATGGAGAGCGACAGGGGTGGAAGGAAAAGTGCCACGAAGACTGGGTGGGCAGAGGGTCTTGCTCAGAAGGTGGCATCAGAGTAAAGGGTGAGAAAGCGCCAACCACCTGCAAGGGGTTGGGGGGGGCTGAGAGAGGGCCCCGGCCCAGCAGGGCACCAGGGCAGAGGCAGGAGAGTGGGGACACCCGCCCCTCCTCACCCATCACACATCAGCTGCCTCCCGTGACCATGCAGAGGGGCATGGCGGCTTCCATCTTAAGGAAAGCGGGGCACAGTGAGTGGGCTGTACGCAGCAAGAGTGGCACGACCGACTTTATGTATTTAAAATATCGCTCTGACAACTGTGCCAGGATGAATGGAAGGGACAAAAGTGGAGGGAAGAAAGCCCCTGGGAGGCCGTCACCATGGAGCCAGCAGAGAGGACACTGACGCAAACCAAGGCCGCAGCATGGCAGACAAGGGGAGTGCTGGGCGCAGCATCTGTCAGGGACGGGATGAACTGAATAGCGGAGGGGGGCAGGTAAAGGATCAACAAGACACCCTGAGGGAAAACAGGCTGGAGTGAGGACGTGACCTTGAATCGAGACTTGTTTGGGCCACACTGAGCCTGACATTTTCGATGTCAGGAGGGAAGTTTACCAAGAGTCTAAAGGGGGGGGCGGGGGAAGCCATAGGCACTTGGGGGGTTCTTCATCTATCTATGAAATCAGAGGCCAGTGGGTGGGCACGAAGTTATCACTGTCGTAAGCGCTTCCTAATGGCCATCCTGGTTGAGGGCAGAACAATCCCCTCAGACTCATGACCTTCACCAGCTCCCCAAAGTCACGCAGCAAGACGCGGAAGATGCAGGATTTGAACCCTGGCCTTTCCAGCTCAGAGCCCAGCTCCTGCCTGTGAACTGCACAGAGTTCAATGGCTGAGTCCTCCACGCAGAGCAGACAAGGGCACGTGGGGAAGCCGAAAGGGGAGCAGTGTGCTGGGGGACAATCCCTCTGGGACTCGGAGGGAGGTCTCTGCGCAGAGGCAAGGGACAGGGCGCTGCAAACGCCTACTGATGTAACCACTGCACACTGTCCTGGGGCCCAAGATGGGGGTATTTCAAGGAGAAAAGAGTTGAATGATTTATAACACGGAACCAATCAGTCTTAACTGTGCCTCCATCCCGACAATCTGAGGGCTGTATGAGGCAGAGTGGCATGACTGAACTTACGTATTTAAAATATCATGTCGCCTCCATGTCCCAAAAAGGCTGGGACTCCTCCGCCCAGTGTCGCTGACTTAATGGTGCCGAAATCAGGACACCCTCCCCTCCTCACCTGGCGCATGCCCACAGCTGAAGATCAAGGTCACGCTTGCCCAGGACAGAGAGGAATGGCTTAACAGGCCACCCAGGGCTGCTTCAGGGGAAACAAGAACCTGAACACGAGTGAGATCTGGCACCGCAAACTCCGAGGGATGTAAGAATTATTTTGGCTGCAGGACTCTTAAGTTACATATTCTTGGACGTAAGTGGGCCAGAGGCTAATGCTCAGAAACCATCTATAATAGAGATATTCAGGCTGCAATGCGACTGTGGCTACAGTGTTTGACCTGAATAGGGAAGAAAGGAAACCGCTGTCTCAACAGAGCTGTCTGAGGACGGCTGGCGCCAAATCCCCGGGGAAATCTCTCCCTCGCTCTCTCGCTCTCTCCTCACTCTCTCCCCTCACAAGAAGACTTCTTACTGTGAAAACTAAAGAGAGAGACAAAACACACCTAGAGGCCAAGTCCTGGCTGTTCCACTAACAGCTATTCACCCTGAGGGAAGCCCAGACGTTCTCATCTATGAAATGGGCACAGAAGAACCCAACCCTCAGTTCCGGTGAGGAGTGAGTCTGACTTTGCAAAAGCACCAGCAGAGTCCTGGGCATCCAGTGAATTCCCACCCAATGTGAGCCTTCCCCTCCTCTCTTCTGATGCCAGCCTTTTTTAACACAATTTTCTAAGTATCTTAGTAACTTTTCGGAAAAACGCTTCCCCTTCTGGCCCAGGAGGAAGAGCAGAAAGACCCCTGGGAAGGGAATCAGAGGACTTGGTGGCAACCTGCTTCTGCTCCTTTACAAGTCAGGGCGCCAGGGCTATAAATGAGGCTGCACCACACTCCTCCACCCAGGATCCTACCGGCATTAAATGAGATCATGTAGGAGAAAGCACAGTGGGAACCATGATGTGCTCTACAGGTGAAAGAAAATACCTCATTCGACTGCAGT
The DNA here is from genome assembly GCA_004026665.1 of Murina feae. Classification (NCBI taxonomy): domain Eukaryota; kingdom Metazoa; phylum Chordata; class Mammalia; order Chiroptera; family Vespertilionidae; genus Murina; species Murina feae. Next base: position 17,255 of record PVJC01008247.1, on the reverse strand, counting down.
TCATCAACTTCAGGCAACCCCAGACTGGAGACCCAGCCAGGGGGTGAGCCAGGCCAGAGGGAACACACCCTGCAGGAAGGGCTGAGCCCGCTGCAGAGGTGGGGCTGGAGGACTCGGCCGACAACCCAAGGTCAACAGTGTCGGTAGACGTGGTCCAGGAGAAAACAGGGCCCGGGGTCAGGAAGACTTCCCTGGTCCATCAGTACCGAGGTCCATCAGTACTGAGTCCCAGCAGACACCCGGACCCCACAGCCTGGCTCCTTCTGTGGCCCCTGGAAACGTGACAGGCCCCAAAGCCCTCTCGACTCCCCTGAGAGCTGCAGGTGACACAATGTTAGAAGGCTCGTGGGCATGAGCAGCCAGCAACTGCCCCAACGGGGACAGGGGTCCCCATTCCCGCCCCCGAGCTGAGGGCTCTTCTCCTGCAGCCCACGACCCTGGCGCCCACGTGGCATCTGCCCACAGCAGCCTTGAGTGGCCATGGGGTGGGGTGATTTTACTTCTAGTTGCCAGGGTTTAAACTGAGAGGTTTTACTGGACCGCCAGCTGTTCTTGGGAAATAAAATAAAAATCAGCATCTCTGGCAGCAAGAAGCCCCGCCTCCACACACAGCAGGAAGTCCCGCCTCCAGGCACAGCCATCAGCTGGGAGCTTTGTGGCTCCCTTAGAAGGCACACTGGTCCCCACCTGCACCTGCACTGTCCCCACTGAGCGCGCTGCAGGCACTGTCCCCATCGGGCGCGCTGCAGGCACTAGCTCTGTGCAGCTCAGTATAAAAAGGGAGACTTGTCAGAGGTAAGAAGCGCGTCCCTGGGGTGTTCTGCATTGAAGCTCAGATCCCCTATAAAATAAACACCTGGAACATCTGGCCCCAGGCCCCCTCTGGCCATGGCCGTGCCTCCAGCTGCAAAGCAGGCATCTCAGGTGAGTCCCCCGCAGGCTCTAGGGGCCAGGACCCACTCTACTCACATGTAGCGCAGGTGGGGGTTCTTGGCAAAGGCTCTGGGCTGGATGCTCCGAAGTCCTGAGTTCTTGATGGTCCTGGAGGGAGAAAGAGGGTCAGCAGAGCCCAGGGGACAGAGGGACATCCCCTGTGGGCCTGGGCCTGCAGCCGCCCCGCTGAAGTGAACTCACTTCTTCATCAGTACCACTGGGCGCCACGGAGCATTGATGACACTCAACTAGGGCTGCCAAGTGAGGGATATCTGGGCTCACACCCCATGGGACGGGGGGGCGTGGTTCGGGATGTGGCGGGGGCAGTGCTGGCAGCTGTCCTCTACCCAGACCAGCAGGTGCTTGAGAACGGGGCTCCCCCTTGGGGCCTCCTCCCCACCCCAAATCTCTGCAGCCACCAGCACTGAAGTCCCGAGGAGGAGGCTGGGGAACTTCAGGCTCCATCGGGCCCACTGGCCCCGCAGAGGGTAATGCCCTCACACCTGAGCCACGGGTGAGATGTCCTGCAGGCCCAGTGCAATGTGGGAGTGTGAAGGGCCGGCCTTTCCAGCCCCCGAATTCTCTGAGTGGGCGGTGCCACCTCAATTACCAGAGGAACCCCTGGAAGTTCTGACGGGGGCCTTGCAGTGCCCTCACCCGGCCCGGGAGGCAGACAGGCAGTCCCCCTTCCCCCCCACACCCGAGAGGCCCCGGAGCCTGGCGCGCACACTCACAGCTTTTGCAGGCCCGTGTAGAGCTCCATGTCCACGGCGTTGAGCGTGTGTAGGCCACGCCAGTTCTCTATGTGTCTGGGGAGGAGAAGGGGGGTCAGGTCAGCAGAGGGGCCACAGACAGGCACTGGCTTGAAGCCAGCGAGACCAGGGTGCAATCCCATATGGGTCCTACACGGGCTGGGCCACACCTGCCAGGCAGTTGTCAGGAGTTTTGGTACTGACCCTCCCAAGAAGCCCCAGGAGTCGAGGCAGAGTCAATGCCCACACCCTCCTTGGATGCGACGTTCCCATTAGTGGCCCCGAAGTGCAGGGAGGTGACAGCTCCCCCCAGGACACCCAGGCCTGAGAAGTGGCAGCCACGTTCCTCAGACGTCGCCTCCCTGCCCCACCAGCCATGGCCCTGCCATCTGCCACCACGTGCAGCCAGAGCCAGGAAGGCTGCAGGGCAGCGGCCGGGGCCGTGGGAAGCGTTTCAGAGCCGCGGTGACACGGTATGCCGAGAGCCCGCCGTGTAGCACATTCTCTCGGGGCCCCTGCTGAGCAGCCAGACACACGGGCATCTGCTAGGGACGTGGACCAGGTGGCCAGCTCGGTGTTAAACTCCAAGGCCAAAGGCTTCTCTTGGAAGCGTGCAGCCCCCGGCCGCTGACTTGACCTGGTGCCAGCAGGGTGGGGACCGAGCTCCATGTCTGATGAAAAGGAAGGCCTGGAGGAGGAGAACTTGTGCCAGCCCCGTCCCCTACCAGCATATCCGCTGGGCCATCGGCTCATGTAAACTACAAGCGGATCGCAGTGTTCCCGCAGATGTGCATCCATCCGTCCATCCGTCCTCCATTGATCCATCCATCCATTCACGGGGCCCAGCTTCGGCCGAGGAGCCAGGGACCACTCGGGCGCACAGTTCCTCCAGAAGGAAGAGGAGAACTATCCAACAGGAGGCCACTCCCCACGAGTCTCACGGACAGCACCCAGGTCGGGGACAGATGCACCCACACCATACGTGGACCTTGGGGACGGGCAGGGCACGGGGAGACGCGAATGGCCGCGTCCACAGAAAATACGACGTCCCCTTGTGCGAGAATAAATCACGCCGTGCTTCCGTGCCAAAGTTTCCTACCTCCGGTTTGTCCTGAGCCAACATGGAAATGAATTGGCAATCTCCGCGCACAGAAAAATTAGATGGCGCGCAGACTGTGTGACCCATATTTTAATTAAAAACATGTCATGTGGATGCGTTTCAGTTGTTCACAACGCCGACGGCTGGGTCCTTACCCGTAGAAACACCGGGGGCCTGAGGCTGCTGGGAAGGCCCAGGGAAGGGCCCGGCACCCTACCCCTCCCTGGTCACCTGGGGACTCAGCAAGGCCAGGGGTCAGCGAGAGGGACGGGAAAGTCCTTCCTTCAGCGGCGGCAGGCCCAGCGTCCCTCCTCTCCACCTCTGCCCCCTTCTCCTCCCTGTCAGGTCGCGGCAAGCCCCGTCACGTCTCACTGCTGTGCATGAGCTGCCTCTTAACCACACTTTCCAGACAACTAACCTTACGCGCAAAGCCTGTGTGCGCTCAGCCTCCTGCTGGGTGTTTCTCTGAGTGGCTCTAAAATGCATTATGCATCTCCTTAACTTCTTAAGCAGGGCGGGCAGAAGGTGGCATATGTACGTTTTCTTTTGGGTTTTTTTTTTTTTTTTTTAATATATTTTTATTGATGTCAGAGAGGAAGGGAGAGGGAGAGAGAGAGAGAGAAACATCAGTGATGAGAGAGAATCTTGGATCGGCTGCTTCCTGCACGCCCCCAACTGGGGATCGAGCCCGCAACCCAGGCGTGTGCCCTGACCAGGAATCAAACCGTGACCTTCAGGTTTATAGGTCAACGCTCAACCACTGAGCCACGCCGGTCGCGTGTTATTTTCTTGACGGTCCTGGGTGACCATAACCAACCTAACTAGTTTGCTGAACTGTGACACGGTGTCCCCCGAATGTGTGCCCCAGCCAAGACGGCACCACCCTGAGCTGATTTCTGAAGCTAATGCTCCCTGCCTCCATGTTCAGTGGTGTCCTGGCTCTTTCTCTGCTATCAGGTTGTGGGCCCTCACGCCCTCGAACACCTGCTGGAGGGCCCCCTCCCCCTTCCAAGGTGCCTCAACCAGTCTGCTCTGCAGCCCCTGGGAGCACAGAGGTGAGGAGTGGGCGCCCTGGGGGTGGGCTGACCTGGACGAGACCCCCAGCTCTGAACTGAGAAGCCCCTGAGCCAGTGGCTCTAGCCCCTCCTGTCCTCAGTTTCCTCCTGGGAAACCCAGACGCTGTGAGGACTGGCCGAGGCGGTGCCCGCGCCCTCCCTCCAGGGTTGGTGTACAGCAGCAAGCGCAGTGAACAGCTGGTTCCATTACTGTGGCTGGAATTCTGTGTTCAGTGAGAATGAGGAGGAGCTGAACAGGGGTGTAAGGGAACATGAGGAGATTCTCACACACAGAGATAGCTTTGCCTTGCTTTGCACCCCCTTTCTGATTGAATTGCCAGGTAAGCGATGTCTTCTGGGAGGGAGCGTCCTCACCCCCACACCCTGGTGGCATCGCTAACACGCTGCCCCCCTGGGCCAGCCTTGGAGCTGCACCCTGGCGGGAGGAGGTGGGAACTGGCACCCTGCACGTGGTTTTGTACATGAACTTCCAGCCTCCAACACAGAGCGCTGAGCTTCGGGGAACGAGGCTGTTCGTTCCTATCAGAGCTGAGGTGCCCGGCCCCTCTGCACCTGAATCCTGCTCTGGGATGGAGACTTGGACAGAAGGAGGGAGTTGGCGCCTGGATGGGGAAAGCAGCCTGGAATCCCACTTCCCAAATAACCAGTCAGCAATGGAGAGCAGACGCACGCACGCACGCACGCACGCACACAGAACATGCTGTGCATCTGACTTGGAAGCCTTGTGGGCCGATGAGGAAATTGATTTGTTATCCAGGCATATTATGTCTAGTGATCCAGACAGCAGCATTAGCTTTCAATTATCTGATATGTTTAGCATTGTAAACAAACCGTCCCCAGCAACAGCCCCGTGGAGCACGGGCACCAACGCAGCTGGGGAAGCCACGTCAGACTGCACCAGCCCAGACACCTGCGCTCTCTCGCTCCAGGGCTGAGATGCCCGGATCCGCCCTGGGTGGACAGCCCCGGCGTGCCCACGCGTGAACCACGGCTCCACCAGCACCTGCACGCCAGGACCACGCGAGCCCATCCTCATCCGGGACCCCCGGGGGCCGCGGAAAGGAGCATCAGGTCATGCGGTGGACAGATGGAAGCCGGCAGCATCTGCGGGGCACCCTGATTGAGTCCAGCCCACGTGCCAGGAGCAGGGGGCAGTGTGTGCAAGCCCTGTGCTCTGTGGGGCTGAGAGGCCCGGTCTCCCCACAGGGACAAGGCCAGGGCACGCCCTCAGATCCCCACTCCCCCCCAGACAGAGGCCTAACTTCCAGGGGGCAGTTCATCCGGGATTGGCCAGCACACTGGGAGCCAGGCTGTCCGGCCCAGCCCCTCTGCCAGCACCTGCCCCTGCTTTCAGAGCCCGGCCATACTGGCTTGTGTTCCACACTTGAAACAGACCAGGCTCGCCCTGGCAGGTTGTTCAGTGGTTAGAGCAATGGCCTGCAGACTGAAGGGTCCCGGGTCAAGGGGCCATACCTCGGTTGCAAGCTTGATCCACGGCCCTGGTCAGGGCGTGTGCAGGAGACAACCAACCGATGTGTCTCTCTCACATCAATGTTTCTCTCTCTGTCTCTCCTCCTCCCTTCCATTCTTTCTAAAAAATCTATGGAAAAATACCCTCAGGGAAGGATTAACAAAAAAATATATATATACACTTGCTCCCGACAGAAACATCCATGAAACACCCTTCCCAGTTCCTTGCCATCCCTCCCTCCCATCTCACTCAAAGGTCACCTTCTCAGAGATGCCTGCAGGACCCCATGGGAGCCCGCCCCCCGTCCAGCTGCGCTCTGGCACAAGCCCCCGTTTCTGTCCTTCACAGCCCTTACTAACCATCTGTAATTGCCTGATTGGATTATTTGATTCTGTGTTTGTCGTCAGTGTCTGCACTGGAAAGATGATGCATGGCATCAGGGACCGTATCTGTCTTGTCCACCACTCACTCCTCTCCGATACGAGCAGCTACCCTGGGTTAAGCACGCACCATGCTCTACCCCTGCATGGTCCCCCCACCCCCGCCCCCCGGTCCACCTGAGCAGCCCAGAGCCCTGGTTGGGCCCCTCTGACACCTTGAACTTGGTATCAGAGAAGGAATGTGGCCCTGGGCACACCATTCAACATCCAATCAGGAGTCACTGCAGAGCACAGCAAGGGTCGGCGAGGGAGACCCCAGAGGTCTTGCAAGGCCCATGGGCCAGAGCTCAAGTATCAGGAGTAGGGAGGTGGCTGAGCATCAACCTATGAACCAGGAGGTCACGGTTCGATTCCCGGTCAGGGCACATGCCCAGGTTGTGGGCTCCATCCCCAGCGGAGGGTGGGCAGGAGGCAGCCGATCGATGATTCTCTGTCATCACTGATGTTTCTCTCTCTCTCTCTCTCCCTCCCTCCCTCTCTCTGACATCAACTTTAAAAAAAAAAAAAGGCCGTGCTTATGGGGTTGGAGTGATGAGGCCTGAACCACGTGGATCTTAAAACCTCCAGCCCCTACTAGGTGTCACAGCTTTTGCATCAGGAGAGAAAAGGGCTTTGATGAGGAGCAGAAGCAGCCTGAGGCAGGCGAGACTCCTTCTCCCCAGTGGCCTCAGAGGAGACCGTCTGGGCACGAGGAGGCTGGTCCGGGCCAGAGCAGCGGGCCTGAAAGGGAGCCAGCACTGCAAGCGCCGTGCCTGAGATCAGCTGGCCCCCGGGTCCCCCGAGTGCTGGCCTTCGGGTGGCCAATTTCCTTAGGAAAATATGAAATGGCCAGGCCACACTTGACTGAATTATAAAGCACTTATCACTCCTTAATCACTACCTGCCTGGAGCACGTAATTCACTCAACATGGAAGTTCCAGGGGCAAGCTGCTAAGTGCGCATTAAGCCCAAGTGCGTTGCGTAAAGCCTTACAGAGGCAATATCTCCCCCTATTAAACGGGTAGATCTCCTCGCTGCGCCTCTAGTTAATGCGGGAAAGTCGCTCCAAGGCCATTGTCACTGTTGGAGGGTCATTCCAGGTCACGGGGGGAGGGGCAGCCCTTGACTTTGCAGGAATAATTATCCTTGGAACCTGAGGGTGTCAGAGCGATTCGTCACGGTGACAATCAGAGAGACAAGATGGCACCGGTGGCACCTGGCGCTCCCTGCACAGCAGGCGGGACATGACGAAGCCACAGAGAAGAGCGAGGCCCCAGGGAGGAGGAGGAAGGTGGGCGGGCAGGGCTGGGAGGCTGCAGGGAGCGAGGCGGGGGTCCCACCGGAGGCATTAAGGAGGGCAACCAGCATTAGCCCTCGCAATTCCAGCCCCGGGACGCCTTGGGGTTCCAAAGGGTGCCAGTCAGGGGGCTGAGCCGGTCTCCTTCGCTCCGCGAAGGCGGCGCAGGGTTTTTCCTGGTGAACCTGCCCTTGCTCTGGTGTGGCGAACAGTCTCCTTTCCTGGGGCGATGGATGCTCTGTTCTTTTCCCCTCACACGCCTTCCATGACTGCCTAATGGGAGACCAATTCCAGTTCCACGGCTCCACCCTTGACGCCTCGCCTCTCCCAGTCCCACAGCAGGCGTTCCCCGGAGTCCTGAGACAGAGCAGCCCGCTCGTACCCCCACCACCACTACCCCACCCCCAAACTCTCCCAACTACCTCGGCGGAAACGTTTCAGCAAGGGACGGTCAGCAGATTGCAACTTTGTGCAACACCAGTGGGTTGGCGAGAGCTAACACAGATTTCTGTCTTTACAAGGTGTCTGGGGTTGAGCAACAAAGAGATCAGAGATTGATTGGTGATGTCTGCCAGGGGCACATCTGCAGAATCGCAACATCAGTGCCATGTGTTAACCACATCTGCCCAAGAACCTTTCTGACACACCTGTCCCTGTCCCTGTCCCTCTCTGATTCAAGCCCTACTAGTCACTTCTCTGTGATATTTCTAGACACTCCTCTCGTCTTTTCATTTCTACAGCCCCTTCCTAACCTGTTCGAGACTGTGACAACTTTGAACACGTGCCTGGCAGGCTCAAGAACCCCCGGGGGATGAACAAAAGATTGCCGGGCCAAACCGAAACTCCTTTTCAGAAGCCACCGAGCCTGCGGGGAAAGTTGTGAGCCACGAGCACCGCAAAGTGAAGAGCCACAGCCCCTTGAAGGCAGAGCGACTTCCCTCTGAGCCCCGGGTCCAGCCCACCCACCCCTGAACCGCTCCCCTGCCCTGCGGCTCGACCCAGACTATAGCTGTCCTCCCTGCCAGCCCCGGGTGCCCCGGGAATGCTGCGGGGCTGCACCCCTCCTTAGGGCTCTGATATGCCACACCTGCCTCCCTCCACCAAGCATACCTCAGACCGGCCCCACCCAGCCGCAGTCCTCCCAGGCCCAGGCCCACCCTCTAGTTACGGGGAAGTTGTCCCTATGTGGCTGCTGAGGTTGGGATGGGACCTGTCACCTCTGTGTCCATTTGCCTGGTGTCCCTGGGGAGAGCATACATTCTGAAGCACACTTCATAATGTCCCTACGGCCATTAGCATAACTTGTATTACAGAATATTGTTCTCTTTTATTCTTAATTACTGATAGTCTCTTACTGTGCCTAACTTCTAAATTAAACTTTATCACAGGAATGTATGAAGAGCAAAAAGCATCCTGTGTGTGTATTGTGTGTGTGTGTGTGTGTGTGTGTATTCGGTACTATCAGGGTTTCAGCATCCGCTGGAGGTACTAGACCGGATCCCCAGGGGATAAAGGGGCTGGCGGTACACGAGGCTGGAATTTGCAAATCTTTTTGCAAATTTGAGGCGGGTCCAGGTGCAGGGATCAGCATCCCCATACACCTCGGAGTGCTCTCCCCCCTGCTGAGGGAGCCCCTCTGGGTCCTCCCTGCCTGCCTTCCAGGTCCTCTGTAATTAAAGTCCCCCATTGGGGAGGTGGGGGCGCTGCTCTTCACCACCCCCTGCCTCGCAGCAGTCTGGCCGGGTTCTTCCTGCCTCCCCTCCAGGCCATCCCATCCCCCTGCTGCCCTGCTGTCTCTCCCGCAGTCGCTCACCTCCTCTCCCGGCAGCTGACCTGCGCCTTCTGAAATCATAGTTGGCGGCGATGACGGAGGCTCATTCTCTACAGCAGAACCTCAGGGAAGCGGAGTGAGTCGGTGCTTCCGAAAGCCATCGGCGCCCGGCGACCTCCTCTGCGCTGCCGTTTGGGGGAGTTACAGGGCTAAGGGTGCCCTTTTATGCCAAGTGACTCATTCATGCCCACTGTCAAGGCGTGGCCAGCTGGGCCCTAGACCTGTCCCTAGAAGTCCCCCAGGGCCACCTGCCTCTGGTGCGGACATGAGAAAGGTGTGTGCGCAGAGAACAAGGCCAATCCAAACGCATGTTGTCTGTCACTGGCGGGTACCCTTCGGAAGGCCCCCAGGAGCAGCCAGGACGAGGTGCCAACCAGAGTCCAATCAGGAAAACGGAACCCACACACCGCACGTGCCCGAGGACACGGATGGGCAAAGCAGAGATCTGCTGGACTCACTGAAAAACCCTGAGATTAGCAGCAGCAGGAAGTCCAGAGGCCAGAGGGTTGGAAGGCGGAGGTGGCAGAGGCCTGAAGATCAGGGTCACAGCTGGTGTCGGGAGGAAGCTGGCAGCAGGCACTGCCCAGCAGGAGCAGGAGCCGCTCAGACAGACAGCCGTCGTTGTAAAGACTTGCCAACACCCAGAATCGGACCCAGACCCAGAAATCCCTCTAAGTTCGTCGCAATCAAGTTCGTTAGAAAGACCAGGCCCGCCCTCACGGCAGCCAGTATTGTTATTTGTTGGCAAATGGAGCGTGAAGTTCATCCTGGGACTGTGGCCAGTGACTTGCCTTTGACCGAAGAGTGGGCACCCGGGTCAGGTGCCTTCTCCCGTGAAGGCGGCTCTGAGGGGGACGCACGGGGCGGTGAGCGAGGAGGGAGACCCCCGCCCCGAGGCCGGGGCAGCCTGAGCTGTGGCAGACCCCAACACCTCCTTTTTATCCAAGTGGGTTTGTACATCCCACTCACCGTTTTTATTTCAATGCAACGTTTTCTCTTACTGAGATAAAATCCACATCACTTTAAAACTAACCGTGAAAGTGTATCGTTTAGTGGCAGTTAGCACAGCTTCTCTCTACCTCCAAAACATTCTCCTCACCCCAAAAAGAAACCCCCTCGGCGAACCTTTCTTTCCCTGTGGGTTTACCTGACTCCGACATTTCATGTAAACAGAATCACACATATGTGATGTATCTGCCTTACTTCAGCCGGCATAGTGTGGTTGAGGGGCACCCATGTTGTAGCGTGTCAGAAAGTCATGCTTCGCGTGTGGCTGAGGACCATCCCCTTGTAGATACCCCGCGTTTTGTTTAACCCCCCACAGCTGATGGGCGTCTGGGTCGCTTCCGCCACTGGCTATTTTCAACGGCCCTGGGTCTACACCCCAAAGTCCCACCCGTATTTAAAGGATTTGGGGGAACATACATGTAAGTAGGTAGGTACATAATCGGGCTCTTCTTAAAATGGAGCAAAGGAGTATCTGTTCCCAGGAATCCAGGAGGAACTAATCCCCACGTCAGGCTCCGAACGGAGCCGTGGGCTTCCTGGCAGCTGCGGTGAAAAGGGGAAGCAGATGATGCCGTCTGCAGAGATGAACATTAAGTCCAGAAAGGCACCCGCGACACGGATCCTGGTATAAAGAGTGCGTGTCGCGTTGCGGGAAACACAGTCTATTTCTGCAAGAGACAGCGACGCTCTCCAAAGGAGCGGCTTTGTTTTTCCTTCTAATCGGCTACGTAACAGGGATCGTGAGCACATTTACTGCAATTCAGGGCAGTCGACTTGGTGAGAGAAAGCTAACGATGCACGGCCCCCGCACACTGCCGTCTCAGCGCTCCACTGAGCGCATGATCCAAACGTGCAGGAACCCCAAGAGAGAACAGACAGCGTGGCCCCTGACACCCCAATAGCTCGCTCCCCTGCAGCCTCCGGCTTCTTTCACGCAGGCGGGTGGCACGGATACTTTGCGCTGCTGGTTACGGGAGAGCCTTCCGCTTACGTGAGGCATGCAGGGGGGAAGCATGTGCAGCTGCGGGCTGACGGCAGCCTCGGTGTCGGCGCAGCCTCCCACCCCACAAGGTTACTGCTGGGACCAGCCTGGCTGCTCGCTGCCCTGACCATCCCGCCTCCCTCATTCAGTTCTTCACACTGCGCACTTGTCATTTACTCAGCCCCACGCCCCCTACCACACACACACACAGTCAGTGCTAAATGCTGCCTCCCGCCATGCTGATGCCCGGAGGGAGCCGCTGGGTGAGAACTCCAGAGGGTCAAAGGCAGCTCTCAGCAGAGAGGCTGAGGCCAGGATGAAAGGTGGGGAAGAAGAGGCCTGGGGAATTGCAGAAAGAGAGGCCGAGGCGCAATGCACACGCAATGCACACGGGCAGACTGTCAGAATCTGCTGTCAGTTGACTGCCTCGGGGGAAGGGATGCCCTGGGTGAGGTGTCCACAGAACGCGGCCGGAGGGGAAGAAAGTAAACAGGCCTTTGCTGCACGGGCGCTGCTGGAGACAGACCCGGCCTTGAACCCTGCTCCGCCTCTTCCCAGCTGGGGACCTGTGTGCCTTGCTGGGTGCTGCTGAGCCTGGGTGCCCGCTGTGGGGACAGGAGCACACGCCCGCTGACAGCGCTGCTCTGAGGATTAGTGGCAGATCTTGCTAAGCAGCTGACGCGCAGAAGGCAGTCAGCAGTGGCCACGCGAGGAGGATTCTGAGACCCACCGCGGAGCTGTCAGCCAAGCCCCACGTGCCTACTCACAGGCTCGCAGCTTCGGGATCTGGGTCCCTGGGAGGTGGGTCCCTGGCCACGTGTGACTGCATCTGTGTGCCCTGCACTTGCGCCAGGCCTCAATGACTACCTCGCCAGCATCGGCCCTGTGTCTGCTCCCTGTACAGGGGCCTTCATCTCACATCGACCCTGGGGGCCGAGGGGCACTAGGGTGCCCGGGGCCTCCTCCTTCTCACCCAAACCCTCCTGCGTGTAAGCCCAGCGGTGTCCCACCCCAGGCCTTTCTCCGTCCCAGCGGCAGGGACGAGGGGTACCAAAGGGGGCATGAGACCCCCCCACCTGGTCTCTCACAACACAGCCTGGAGGGCAGGACAGGTTATACCTAAATAACCATCAACCATGTGCGGAGGAGGGTGGAGAGCCAGCAGCGCCCACGGGGGCCGGACACCACGCACCTGGGCACAGATGAACACCCATTAGCCAGTCCAACTTCTCAACATCAAAGCAAAGTAACCACCGGGAAAGGGACGGGCACCTGGAAATCCATTTAACGGGCAGCAAGCTCAGCTCAGTCCTCTCCAGCCAGCTGTGTGGCTGCTGGGATGCAACTGTGCTGTGTGCTCCCTGACACAGGAGGCGGGGCTGAGAGGAGAAGCCGGGATTGCAGAGGCCACAGGAAAAGCCACAAATAAAAGCCCAGCTTGTCCCACCAAGAGGGACAACTGGGACCTGAGACCTGTGGGCCAGCCCTCAAGGGCACCCGCTGGAGAAAAAAAAAAAATGACACCCAGCCCAGCCGGTGTGGCTCAAGGGTTGAACGTCGTCCTATGAACCAGGAGGTCACAGTTCAATTATCCATCGATGCTCAGGGTTGCGGCTTGACCCGCAGTGTGGGGCGTGCAGGAGGCAGCCAATCAATGACTCTCGCTCTCTCTTTCTCTCCCTTCCTCTCTGAATCAATGTGTCTTTAAAAAAAAAAACTGCCACCTGATGGATGAGCAGCTGCAGGTGGCAGTTCAAATCCAGGCTCTGCTGCTTCGTAGCTGCGTGACGCCGGGCAGGCCCTTGGCGTTTCTGTGCCTCACGTCTGAGCAGTGGGGAGAGCGGGCCTGTGTGTTACTGAGGATGAGATGTGATCAGAGATGGGAAGCGGCCCAACCCCGCGGGCGATGGGGAAATGCTGGCTGCAGGGAGGCCCCTCCAGGCGGGCCGGAGGCCACCTGTCCCCTGGACCACCCATTCCTTACTCAGGGCCACACACGCAGCTGCCGACGCCCTCCCAGCTGGAGCAGGAATGAGGCAAGGGGAGTCGGGCCCTGGACTCCCTGCTCCCACCCAACAATCGGAGACGACGCATGCGTAGGAAATGACCATGCGCAGGGCCCAGAGGCCCACCTGCCGGGGATCTGCACCCTAGAGGCACGGTGGGAGCTCCTGGGGGACCCGCAGAAACCTGGTTCCTGGGCCAGACCCGGACCCCAGGGTCACACTCGCGGGACGGGCGCCCCTAACAGGCCCTCCTGGTGCGCAGCCAGGGCCGGGGATCGCGTCCAACCTTTTCATTTTACAAATGAGGAAGCTGTTGCTGATGGACTTAATGCTGATTAATTTCAGTGACTCCTTCCCCAGTTGTAAGTAACACGGGCTCCTTGTGGGAAGTTTGGGGAAAATGAAAAGATCTCAAGAAAATTAAAGCCACTCATCACCACGGCGCGCAGCGGCAGCCACCCTGGGCGCTGGGGGCGTGTCCTCCCTGCCTCATTCCGGGCAGACGGTGCACAAGCCCAGTGCTTGCTTCCCTCCCTTATATTTTATCTTAAGTGTTTTGTGTTGTCGTTACAAATTCATAAGAGAAAATCAATAAAGACGAAAAAAACCCGAGAGGTTTTAAACACAGTAAATACACAAGGTAAAGAGCTGGTGACCTCCCGGGGCAAGGCCGGGGCCCAGGTGGCCGATCCTGGAGCCGGCTCACTCCCTCACCCAGGCGCTCACCAGGCCCCCAGCGTTCACATCTGAACCGGGGTCCAGGGCGGGATGGAGCGGCTCTGAGGCAGCCCCAGGGCGGGGTGAACGGGGAGGCGGGGGTGTGGGAGGCTGGGGGGGTCTTGTTCCCTGGCTAAGGCGGCAACCCAAGGAGCCAGATTACAAACAAAACATAAACTAATGCCGCAGCTGTCGGGACCGATTAGGCTGCACAATAGAAAAATTACAGGGCCGTTTGGGCCGACAATGTAAGATTAATTTATCAATACGGCTGCGTGACACTGGAGAGATAACACCCTGAGTCAGGGCTTCGCACAGGCCTTCTTGGCAACGGGCAGGCTGCCTCGGAGCTAGAGCCGGAAAGCAGGCTCCCGGACGGCCCGTGGGCCAGGCGGCCGGGACTGGGTCTGACGCACACTCAGTCGCGCAGGCACAGGCACGACTCCTAGGGCCCAACTAACAGCGACAGGCATCCCCCATCCCCCCGAGTGGCCGGCACACAGTAGGCGCTCACACCTCACAGGCACCAGGCAGGTGCCACGATGATGCCCGTTCTACAGCGGGCAGGTGGCAGCCCCAGGACGCAAACCCACGCGACACCACAGCCCCCGAGGCTGCCGTTCAGGAACCGCACCTTGTGCATGCGGTTTAGGGCGCACGCGCACACGCCACTTAGCACAGAACTCACTGTCACGCTGCCATGAAACGTCCCGTGACGCCCACTTCATGGGGGACCAAGGCAGGGACTCAGCGCATCGCCTGCCCGCGATGTCGGGCTGCCAGCTGTTAGCTGGGCCCGATAAGCCGATCACTGCGAACCACTGACTGCTTCCTGGAGGGAACGGCTCTAGTCGGTCCTAATCCACAGCCCAAGTGCCCACTCCCGAGCGCCGGGAGCCGGGGGCAGTGCACCTGGAGCTTCCCAGCCCTCGGAAAGCCAAGTGCCATAGGAACTGCAGACAGGAAGCTGAGGCCCAGGGACACGGGGACTCGCTGATGTCCCACCGAGAGAACTAAAGGATCGCGCGTGGGGCCAACGGAACCCTTGGGGACGCCGGGCTGCCTCGCACCCTGTACCGCAGGCCCTTCAGCTCCCTCAGGCAGTGGGCAAGGAAGGGAGGACGGGAGGCGGAGGCTGGCAGGAGGTGGCGGGCAGGGCTGCGGGCGGGAGGCAGCTGGGCCTCGCAGAAGGCAGATGGCAGCAGCTGCGGCTGGAGCCCTCCCAGCACATGGGCCCCAGAGCAGACAGTGACCTTCCCAGAAGCAGCAGAGTGGACTGTCCTTGGCCAGCTGGCCAGGGCACGGTGGTACCCTGAAGGCCACTCAGGAGGACTCAGCGCCCTGTGCTGCCCAGTGTGAGAGGCAGGGTGTAGGGGGGCAGCTGGTCCCAAAGCCCTGCCCTCCTGTGTCCCCGCTCCCTGCCACCCAGAGCCCTGCCCTCCTGTGTCCCCGCTCCCTGCCACCCAGAGCCCTGCCCTCCTGTGTCACCGCTCCCTGCCACCCAGAGCCCTGCCCTCCTGTGTCCCCGCTCCCTGCCACCCAGAGCCCTGCCCGGCCAGGTGCTCGAGGCAGAGGGCTGCACCAGGGACAGAGGGCACAGACAGGGACAGCAAGGCAGGTGCCCAGCGCCGTGTAAGAAGGCAGTCGCCACTCACTGCTCCGTCCCTGGACAAGGACCCACCCACCCCGGGTCCCCATTCCCCTCCAGTGAAACAGGCAGAGTGGCAGCATCTAGCCACTGAGGCCCTGGAAGCAGTGCACGGACCGTGCGGGCAAGAGCTGCTGGCACCGGGTCAGCGCTGATTTGAAGTGATTAACGGGGCGGGGGACGAAGGACGGGGACAGGCGGTGCCCCTCAGGCGGAGGACCCAGGGACGAGCAACACTGTGGCAGTGGAGGTGGACCTGGGCACAGGATGGGGCACCCTGTCTACTTGGGGAGCGAGGGGGGGTTCATAGGACATGGGAAGCACCCACAGAGCTAGAAGGGCCCAGACCGCACCCTCCTAGAAGCAAAGCCCATGAAACGAACCGCCATGAATAGGGAAAGCTCCTGCGGCCGCCCATCAATGTCCCAGCGGACCAGACCAGCGGAGGGGCCCATGTGAGGACCTGCTCCCGCCACTGCACGGCCCTCCTCCCGCCGCAGGGCCCAGGCGGGCTGCTCGGGAGCTGGGACAACGCCGAGATGACACCGCTGATGACCTTGAGGGGACACCACCTCCCTAGGAGGCCCCTGAGGACTGATCCTGGCACCAGGAAGGCAGCAGGGGCGTGTGGGAGCCCCGCACCCCAGCCCCTGCGGGGTCTGCAGGAGGGGCTGGGAAGGAGCTGAAGCTTTTTGCTTCCAAGAGCTATTTGAATATCGTTGCTTTTCCCCCTACAATTATCTCTACTTTATTCTCTTTGTATTTAGTGAAGTTGCTTTTTTGTTGGGTTGCGTTTTGTGTGTTTTTCTTCCATTTAAATGCCAACAAGAAAGAGGGAGTTTTTCGCAGGGTGTGTGCAGGGGAGAGGCTGAGGCTGGGGAAAAGCACAGGGAAGGAACCTCAAGATGAAGTGAAAGGGGACCCCCCGCCAAAGAAACCCCAATGAATCTTGCATCCACGGGGTCTCCAATCTGGGTCTGACAGGGGCTCAGCAGACTCAGCTTTGCTTCTGGGCGGGGAGCTGGGCTGCACCCTCTGCCTGGCCCTGAGAGACCAGCAGTCAGGGCCACGGAGGCCCCTGTCCTCGGCCTCCCCACCCCCCACCCCCAACCCAGGGTATGCAGGGGAACCTGGACCTATTCAGAGAAGGCGGCCCAGCAAGCGCAGATGAATGAGTGTGAGGACAGCAATCGGGGATGGGGCCATGGGGGAGAAGCAGGAGCTGGGCTGGGCGGCGGTGTGGGAAGCTCCTCCCGGCATCTCTGCTGCCAGTCAGCCGCAGTCGCATCAGAGCAGGGCAGGCTTATCAGGGGCAGACGGCACCCCACTCCCCTCTCCCCACAGCTAGACGTTTCCCAGGTCCTGAGCCCCCCAGGAAATGCAGGGACCCCGAGGGCTGGTACACAGCACCCCTAGAAGCTGGGGGGATGGTCCCTGGGAGGCTGGAGGAAGGGCCAGAACAGGGCACGATGCCTTCCTGGGACCGGATGAGCTGTGCTCAGTGGTCACTTGCCGCCTGACAGGCACACCCCAAGCTTCTCCCTGCGGCCTGGAGCCCCTGGGTCCCCGGACACCAGGCAGGTGGCCCGTGCGAAGGGCTGATGCGGCAGCCAAGGACGACTGCAGGCGTCGAGAGGGCACTGGCCTGGGAGTCAAAGGCACGGGTGTGAGCTGCACAGTCTGGTGCGCACTGTGGCTCCCGGCGTGCCCTCCGCCTCTGGCCTCGTTTCCTCGCCTATGGCCCAGGCCGTGCCCAGGTCCCCAGCACTCAGCTCTGAGACTGCGAGCCCCAAGGCAGCACAGCCCGCCCCCCTCCTCCCTCCCCCACCCTGAGCCCTCAGCACGCCAGTCCTCTCGCTCTGCCAGCTGCAGAGGCTGCCAGCCACCCCGCGCCCCAGAGCACCCTCAGGGAAGATCCTGGGAGGTGCCAGCTGCTGCTGTGAGTGGAGGGGCACGGCCCTCAGCGGTCCAGGAGGCAGCCCTAAGATGCGGGGGGCTGGGAGTGGGGTGCGCTAG